>JAJOZX010004436.1:292500-416448 GCA_023014485.1 Bathynomus jamesi
TATATATATATATATATATATATATATATAATATAAATATATATATTATATATATTATATATATAATATATATATATATATATATTGTGGGAGGAGCATACAAATTTGTAAGGAAAACTACCAATTTTAGCACTTTGCCCGAATTCAACACAAGATCAAATGGATTGTTTACAACCAATTTTATAGATAATGCCTGAATGATATACAGGGTGTACATAAAGTCAGGATCTATTTTTGTGAAGCACTTGGAAATTATATGGAATTCAATCATAAAATGATAAAGTGGTAACATTTATTAAATAATTAAGAGTAGGATTCGACGTGACGCCCATCAGTATCCCTGCACAGCTCAAATCGTTCCGCAGCATTTCTAAACACATTCTGGAGCATTTGCGGGGTTATGTTATCTGCAGCAGTTCGTATACGTGTACGTAAGTTTTCAAGACTCGTAATCTTTGTCTGATAGACGTGCGATTTGATAAAGCCCCATGCAAAGAAATCTAAAGGGGTTAAATCTGGTGATCTCGCTGGCCAAGGTCTGTTGCTTCCGCGTCCGATCCAGCGATTTGGAAAACGTCCATTTAGATAATCCTGAACAATTTTGGCATAGTGACAAGGAGCACCATCATGTTGATAGACGACGGTACTAACAATCCTATCCCCGTCATCTATCAACATGATGGTGCTCCTTGTCACTATGCCAAAATTGTTCAGGATTATCTAAATGGACGTTTTCCAAATCGCTGGATCGGACGCGGAAGCAACAGACCTTGGCCAGCGAGATCACCAGATTTAACCCCTTTAGATTTCTTTGCATGGGGCTTTATCAAATCGCACGTCTATCAGACAAAGATTACGAGTCTTGAAAACTTACGTACACGTATACGAACTGCTGCAGATAACATAACCCCGCAAATGCTCCAGAATGTGTTTAGAAATGCTGCGGAACGATTTGAGCTGTGCAGGGATACTGATGGGCGTCACGTCGAATCCTACTCTTAATTATTTAATAAATGTTACCACTTTATCATTTTATGATTGAATTCCATATAATTTCCAAGTGCTTCACAAAAATAGATCCTGACTTTATGTACACCCTGTATAGGTCACAAAAAAAATAAATAAAAATAAATTGCAAAATAAAAATTGTAAGCGCATACAAATTTATAAGGGAAAATTACCAAAGGTTCAACACTCTGCCCTTCTTGTCTAAATCCGTTCTGAACGAATTCAAAACAACGGGATCGAGTTGAAAAAGTCCTTTGCTCATGTTAAAGTTATTTGTAAGTTGAATAATAGCAGTCAAGAATATTTCTATTAACAATGTTGCTGGAGTGAAACAAAACTGAAGCATTATTCCAGTCAATACAATGGGATAACTCTGACAAATGGACAAAGATGGCACTGGACGACTGTCCCGTTCTAACGGAATATTGATGCTGTTTTACACGCGTGTGCAAATCCTTTCCCGTCTGACCAATGTAAAAGGAATCACATTGTTTACAACCAATTTTATAGATAATGCCTGAATTATTGGTAAGGCTATTTTTTACTATGATAGTTTTCACAATATTTATATGAAAATACGACATTAATATCCAAAAGTTTAAGTAGGCCTACATTAGCCATGCCTAAAAAGTTTGGGAAAAATGGAAGTACTAAAATATTCTTTGACAAAGTGCCAGTGTTATTATTCACATGATAGAAGGTTCGTTTTGCCTTGTTAAGACAAGATTCCATAAACGCAGGTGGGTAGCACAGATCACTTCCAATACCGTTGATTTTTTCCAATTCGGCATCGATGTATTTCGGACTGGCGATCCTAAGAGCGCGGAGAAACATTGAAGAAAATATGGCCTTCTTTATGGGGGTGTCATATTTACTTCAATGTTCCTCAGGGTTCCGTATTGGGGCCACTGTTGTTTATCATTTACATAAATGATATAGACGGTGGCATCGTCAGTCGGATCGCCAAATTCGCTGATGACACTAAGCTTGGGGCCAATGTTGGGACGCCCGAAGCGATCGAGGAACTGCGTGCGGACCTACACAGGATAGGAGAGTGGTCCGAAAAACGGCAAATGCCGTTTAAACTTGGGTAAATGCAAAGTGATGCACATTGGCTATGCCAATCCCAAGTCGGACTACTCGATGTTGGGGAGTAATATCGAGGTGACTGATTTGGAAAAGGACTTGGGTGTGCTAATTAGCAGCGACCTTAAGTTTACCAAACAGTGCGTAGAGGTGGAAAAGAAAGCCCAGAAGCTGTTGGGTTATATCAGGAGGCAATTTCAGTTTCGGAACAAGGAGATTGTGCTCTCTCTGTACAATTCCTGGGTTCGGCCGCACCTGGAGTATGCAGTGCAGTTCTGGTCGCCCACCCTCAGCAAAGATATTGAGAGGCTGGAGCGAGTGCAGGCGAGGGCCACAAAGTTAATCCCTTCCGTTAGGCATATGGGCTACAATCGACGGTTACGCGCCCTGAACTTGTTTTCGCTGGAAACTCGGAGGCTGCGCGGTCAACTGATCGAAGTTTTCAAGCTCTTACGCGGGTTCAACGATGTCGATTTTAGAGGCATGTTTAGTTTAAATGATAACCCAACTCGCAACAATGGTTGGAAGTTCGATTTGAAACGGTTTAGGACTAGTGTGTGTGGGAATTACTTTACGTATAAGATCTGTGACACGTGGAACAGGTTACCTTCAGAAGTTGTGAACAGTTCCTCTCTGGATCAGTTCAAGAAAAGGTTAGACCAAATCTTGCACACTATTTGAGTGTATAGAAAATTTTCCGTGGCACCCGTTGCCATTGGTACCTCCTCGGTATGGGCCGCAAGGCCTTTTGAGGTACTTCTTTTCCTTGTAACTCCTTGTAACTCTCTCTATATATATATACTTTTTTTTTTTTGTAACCTATATATAGTCTTGAACTCTTTATTTACTTCAGTGTTCCTGAGGATGTCATTAGACGAAAGCGCTTGAGCACCACTCTGTGTTTCCTTTCCTTCGTGGTTTTATTCATCATAAATATTTTGCACGTGTTACTTTCGTGAAATAATTTTCATATATATATACAGTGCCCGCGAAAAGTATCCGATCACTCAAGAAAATACAATATTTTCCCTTGATATTCAGAGACACGTAATTCACTTTCTATTTGTTCTAGCGACATCTGGTAACTTTGAGGTTGCTCGCTGATATGAGAGCTATCCAACGCATTCTCAAATAAGTGTTCTGGTAGCCTTCGTTGCGGGTGGCTGTGTCTCAAATTTGTCAGATTTCACTGTTTGTGTAAATTTCTTGATATTTTTTTTTTTTTTTACAGAAAGTGGTGTAAATAAAATTTATATATAATGTGTGCTAAAAAACAACTTAAGAGTGATTGTCGAGGTGCTATTGTTGCTTTGCATGCATGTGGGAAATCACAGAGACAGATAGCTAAGGAATTAAACATATCCCAAAGTACCGTTAATTTATGGGTTTCACGGGCTAAGAACAATGGTGGCCTAACCACGCCAGTCCCTAAAAAAACGATCTGGCAGACCGAGAAAAACAAATTCGCGAACAGACAAACTTATGAAACGTTTAGTATTGAAAAACCCAACAATAACTGCGAAAGAAATAAAATTTAATATGAATAATTTGTTATCTGGTGTTTCTGAACGAACTATCCAGGAGCGGCTCCAAAAAGAACTCGGATTACCATCTCGCCATGCTGCTAAGAAACCGTTCATTAATGAAAAAATGCGTAAAAAACGTGTCGCATTTTGTAAAAAATACATTCATTGGACTGTTGATGACTGGAAGAAGGTTTTATTTAGCGATGAGTCGACATTTTTGACATTCAGAAGTTGTCCAAAAAAGGTTCGCCGGCCTATTGGCTCAAATAGGATGGACCCTAAATACACCCTAAAGACAATGAAACACCCTCCAAGTGTGATGGTTTGGGGTTGTTTCGGTTACTATGGGCGTGGAAACTTATATTTTCTTCCGAAGAACACAACTATGAATGGTGCACGGTATTTAGCAATGCTACAGGATAAACTTCCAATGGCAATGGCAATCCAAAGGACAAAAACATACATGCATGATGGTGCACCATGTCACAGGGCCAAAATAGTGACAAAATGGATTACTGACAATAAATTTGATATTTTGGATTGGCCTGGTAATAGTCCAGATCTCAATCCGATAGAAAATCTGTGGCTAATAATAAAAAATAAGGTTGAATGCCACGACACTGGCTCAGTCGAAAAATTACAAGAGGCCATCAAAAAGGTATGGTGCAAGGAAATATCAGTGGAAGTTTGTCAAAACTTGATTAAATCCATGCCAAAACGTCTAGAACAAGTCATCCAAACCAAAGGACAGATGACAAAATACTAATATAAGGTTAGTATACATTTAAACATTGTTTTTTATGTAAAAAATACAAATTTCAAGGGTGATCGGATACTTTTCGCGGGCACTGTATATATATTAGACCGTTTCACGATTATATGGTAATTTTTCAAATTGAATTTTGATAAACGCACACACTTTTATTTTTTTATATAAAGGAAGAAAAACAAATAGACAAAATATCATTTTATTTGAATGATAAAAAGGCACCCCTCAGATGGCACTTCTTTTACATTAATGGATAATTAGAGCAAATATAAGACTGAACGAAAAATGTTTTAAAACAAAGCGACTTAAATTCTATTTAAGACATATATTGATTAAGAATATAGGGATTTCAGTGGCTGAGGGACCTCCTTTCTCTGATTTTCAATGATTTGAAAGGCCAGTTGTCTCTCTTCCTCACTCTTTGCGAGCTTCTCATTAAACTCTGTGGCCAGTTTGACTCCTCATTCAGCACAGTCGTTGATTACTTTGACTGCCATGACCCGATTACGGTGCTCCTCAATGTCTTCAAGTTTCTTGGGAATTTCTATTTTCAAACACTTGAAGAAGTCTTGTGTTTGAGTTGTGACAAAACTGGTAATCTTTAAGTCATTGGGGTTTTGCAACATTCGGGGGTCCACCTTTCTTGCCTTCACTTTTCGAGGAGGCGCGTGGTGAAGGTTGTGGAGCATTAGAACCTTATCATCTTTAGTCACGAGGTTTGAGAAAAAGCCAAATCCTACAAGATCCTCACTCAAGTACCAATCATGGTTCTGAAGTTTTTTGAGGGCTGTAGCACCCACTTCCTTATCAACCTGGATCTTGTAGATATGTAGCATCTTGAGGAGGGCCAAATCATTTGCTGGAGCATCAATTCCAACTGGAGATGTATACCAAGCTTGAAGATAAACTGTCACTGAAAAGGCGTTTATTCGTATCAGAGCTTGTTTTTCATGAGGGGTGAGAAGGAATTGGTTCCTAAATAAGTAAATTTTTAAGGAATAGATGCCCTTTCCCATCCATCTAGCTCTGCTGTAAGCTCCTGGGTAGTGGAATCTGCTATCAGAGCCTTTATTTGTTTTAGGCATTGGACAACCAAGGAAGATAAGTGCAAGTTCTAAGTATTCCCTGTAGTCACCTCGAGTGTGGCCCTCTTGAAGTTTGGAGTTGATGAAAGAAATAAGCTTGTCTCTGTGCTTCAAGATCCAATGATCTAAAGATTCTGAGGTGAGATCATTGGGTTCATAGGGCTTGTAATTCTGCTGATCAATGTTATCCCAACAATCTCTGAATCGATTGAATAAGGGAATTTGTGGACCCGAAGAAGAGAAAAACATGTCAAAAACTGCAGTGATAAGAAGCTCGTGGATATGGTGGCGGCATGCCAGAAAAAGGAGTGATCTCTGAAGGGCCTTTTGGATGATGGTACAAGCCCCAGCATGGATACCTGTATTGCTTGCAGTAGTATCAAAAAAAGGCCTGCTACCCACTCATTTACTTGTGGCCATTGCTTCAAGACATCTAAAACTGCTCTCCCCATTTCTTCTCCCGTTCCAGAAATAAGCTTTGGAATAGACAGTAATTTTTCTAATTCGCCTGCACCAGTCACAACAATGGGCATTACATCAATCTTACCCCCATGCATGGATGGAAGAAGCTTTCCATCAAAATGAATTATTAAAGGGGTATTTGGTTGGAAACTGGCTTTAATGTCTTCTCCCATCTGCATCCGTGTTGATCCCCGAGACCTGTAGATAGAGGATGATGAAAGTGTGATCTCTTCAATTTCCACTCGAGCAGCTGAAAGGGCAGGTGCCACAATGTGCATAGCAGCTCTTGCAGATGTTCCAGTGCGGTCCAGAGCAGCCAAGAACTTTTTATCCCTAACAATTACACCTGGTTCAAGCTTCTCCTTTTTTGAAGATGATGATGAGAGTGCTCTGTAGAACAATTCATCACCAGATGATTCTTCACTTCCTCCTGAACCGGAATTTTCACATTGGTTGAGATCCACAACCTTTGTCAATTGCCTCATTTCTTCCTTTGATTTCCTGCGAAGTTTTTCCATTTTTTCCATGCTTATCTGTCGTGCTTTTGCCTTTCTTGAAAACTCCTTGTCTTCTGGACCATAATCATTTTCCGATCGTTCCTTTGATCCTTAAGAAAATCTTTATCCTCCTGCAATTTTATTTCTGTTTCCACTTCTGAATGAGCTACATCGAAAAGCTTCTTTAAGCTGGTGACAAATTCTGCTTCATTCTTCTCTTGGGTAGGAGTTCGTCGAGTTCGGTTCTTGACCAGCCCTTCATGCTTATTGTAAAGCCTTTTAAGCTTTGAGACAATATAAGGCTTGTGGGATGTAATTAAGGAGGCTTTTTCCCACATAGCAATAACTTCGTTGGCTACAGTTGCGCAAGCTACAGAGACATTTTGCTTTCCCACATTAATGTGATAAAAAAGACGTTTAAGGACATCACTGTTAGTTGGAAGCTGCTTCTCAGAAAAACCCTCTTCCAGCACTTGTCCGACCAACCAGACTTCACACTTGTTTCTGGTTTTTGCCATAATTCTGAGGGAAAAAGTTTTACCACCTGTTAGTCTTAATAATAATATAATATAATCATTAATCACTCACCTAAATTATATTATGACTTGATTACTGTAAGAAAGTTGTAAAGTAACATGAAGTAACCTTTCTAGAACAGTAAACTTGTGAAAATATCAGTAATTATAGATGAAAAAGCGAATAAAACATCATATAATCCATAAAGGGAAAAAATGGAAATTCTAGAATAGTTATCCTGAAGGAAGAATTTTCTAGAATTCTCTCTAAAGAATATAGGGTTACTGGACCATTCCTGAAAATGACCTACTTATCTTCCAATTTTATTTATGAATTTTATATACCAAATTTAAGAGGACATCACAAAATAAATAAATATATTTGCCAGAAAAATGAAAATTTTCTCATGAGGGGTAAAATAGATATGCATTGAGGGGTGGGATAACAATAAGCTCTTGTCTTAATATTTTGCATGAAGTCTTTATTCATGACATATTACTTTTTTAGTATGTGTGCGTTGAGCCATCATAAATTTCAATTTTTCGAAACGGCCTAATATATATATATATATAATATATATATATATATATATATATATATATATATATCTTTATTGAATGGTTTGTTTTTGGGGAACCGCAATTTAGTAAGGGATAAGAGGACGAGAAGGTGGTACGTTTAATAGTCAGACGTTTCGGAAATTCAATTTCCATCATCAGTGCTAAAAATGAAGTGAAAAAAGTGAACAAATAGAGTGAATAAAAGATTTTATACAATATACTTATGCAGTCCTATGATGATAATTTTAAAAAAGTTACACGAAAAGTAGAGAGGCAAGATAATGGCTAAAATATACAAAAATTGAAATGCATCTTACCGGGTTATTATATGAGGGGGGGGGGGGGGGGTGTCATCTAATTGTGTAAAGGTTGGGAATTGTTGAATGTTGAAGTATCCATGTTAGAAGCCGGAGAGTGATAAAAGATTTCTTTTCAGTGGTGGTTCAGAGGAAATTATTTA
This sequence comes from Bathynomus jamesi, assembly GCA_023014485.1. Taxonomy (NCBI): domain Eukaryota; kingdom Metazoa; phylum Arthropoda; class Malacostraca; order Isopoda; family Cirolanidae; genus Bathynomus; species Bathynomus jamesi. The sequence goes on from JAJOZX010004436.1 coordinate 300,470, forward strand.
GCTATGTTTAAATTGAAGGCAGAGCTATCTATAGTCGTTGAGGGTTGGTTTTGTACTAAGGATGTATAGTAAGCCGGGTCGAAAATGGGGAAATTTTTTTATTTCTTAAAAGGTACGCTATGTGAGAAGCTTCATTTTATCATCTTAACAAAATATTAAAATATCAAGCATGTGCTACCCCTGCTACCCCTAGCACATACCCCCACCTTTTTTACCCTCATATTTGCATATATTTAAATGGGAAAAAATATTATTTCTTAAAAAGTACACTGTGAGGTTTTTTTTATCACTAACAAAATATTAAAAAATCAAGCATGTACCCCTATCACATGCCCCTCTCTTTTTTACCTTCATATTTGGATATGTTTAATATTGTTATATGTTACACAAGTTGTTTGTTTAATGCTTGATATTTTTGTTTCAGATAAATAGAAATAATTTTTCAGATAAATAGAAATAATTTGCATTTGCTTTAATTATAATTTGAATTATCATAAATTATAAATTACATATAATTTGATTTTACTTCTGAATATAAACTATGATTACTAGAAGCAAGTCCTCAAATGCAGCCTTTGGATATCCTACGGAATTCCCAGCAGCCGTCATATGACGCCTTCAAAAGCAGATGTTGTGAGACACTACGTTTTTGTGCGCCCTCGTGAAGAAGCTAAATCAAAAGGATCAGCAACTGCTAATGATTGTTACAGGGTTGTTGTAAAAGATATTGAAGACATTTGGATGAAATTTTCTTTTCCTACGATTAACACCAAAGGTATCTATCTTAAAGTCAGTCGACTAATAGAAGAAGCCTCAAAATTGAACAAGGTGCCGTTACATCGAAGAAATGAAAGTTTTGCCTTAAAAGTAGCTCAGTATGATGAAATGTTTGATATATCTTCTTGTGAATGCTATGATAAGGAAATTTATAGGAAATCTTGCAGGTGTAAGGATAAAATACTAATGAGAGAATGGGAGTCTTTTGTGGGTCAAAAACAAAGAAAAAATCAGTTAGGACCAATTGATCGCATAGCTAGTTCAACAAAGAAAAGATCTTTAGCAAGAGCCCAAGAAGCACAAAACCGTCAACTAAAAGCACAAGAAGAAATGACTGAAGCCACCAATGTTTTACTATCGGAATTTATCAGTCAGGATGTAGATTATGAGGCCGATTTAGAATTGACTGAGAATATTCAGAACAGGCACAACTATAAAAACCTAGCATTAACAGCAGATCGTTATCGTGTAAGTTGTAGAGCTGTAGCTGCAATAGTCAATGCAGCTTTAAAACATATGGGGATCCTTAACCAAATCAACATGCTTGACAGAAAGAAATTAGAAAGAGAAAAATCGCATGGGTGAAACAAATACTTTTAGGTCTAAATCTGAAAATCTGAAGATGGAGTGCCTTGGATTTGATGGAAGGAAAGATAACACACTAACTAAAAGTGGAAAGATAAAAGAACACTATGTTATTGTAAAAGAACCTGGAAGCATCTATGTAGACCATGTCACACCAGATAATGGAACTGCTCGCTGCATAGCAGAAGAGTTGATAACTATTATTACAGACTTCAACAGCACAGATACTAATCAAAGCTTTACTGTGTGATGGTACCCCTGTAAATACAGGAAAAACTGGTGGAGCCATAAAACTGGTTGAAATTCATCTTAACAGACCAGTGCAGTGGTTGGTGTGCTTCTTGCATTTGAATGAGCTGCCTTTTATGCACGTCTACAAAGCCAATGATGGTAAAACAACAGGTCCAAATACCTTTGTAGGTTCATTTGGGAATAAACTGAAAACAGATTTAACAAAATTGGAGGTAGTCAAATATTCTCGAGTAAAGGGAAACATTAAAGAAATTCCAGCAAATGTTGTGAAGGAGCTAAGCAGTGATCAAAGATATCTCTATATGTGTCTGGCAGTGCAAACTGGAGACACTTCTCAAGATCTGTCCACTCAATCCTCAGGTACCCTTCACCATGCTCACTGGCTAACTCTAGCCAACAGGGTCCTTCGATTATATATCTGAACGCCAAGTCCCGATAAAAACTTTCAAGATATAGTCAAGAATATTATGCAGTTCTATGCTCCAGGGTGGTTTTGGATAAAACAGGATTTTCAGGTAGCAGAAACGATGAGCTACTACAGGCTCGATGTAAGCCACTGGAGACAGCTTCTTTTCCATGCCACAGTGAAAGTATGGAAGGACAGTGAACCTAGTAACAAAGGCATGTCAGGAAAGAATAGTATATGACAACCATCAAAAGTTTATCTTAAACTCATTAGAATCAAGGCGAAAACCGCCAAAGTTTGAATGGAAGGCCCAATGGAATGATTAAGAAACATGCGAAATAAAATTTCCTAATGATATTGAAAATTTCTTCCCTTTTCATGTGATAATGGACAAAGAAAAAGTGAATTGGATTTTAGCACATTTATTATGCCTCTAACTTTTTCTTCTGAATATATTGTTGTACTTAATTTCCCTAATGCTGAACATTATTAAATAAAATATTATACGTTAATAAATATTTGTCATCAAAAAACCTGAATGAGAGTAAGTCTCGTATAAATAGAATATTCTTCAATATAGGTCAAAAAGTGAAAAATTGTGCCAGGGGTAGGAGGCTTTAAACAGCGAAAATAATTTATGAGGGGGTTCCTGTGTTCCATTCAAGCCCCTCACAATATGTACCTTTTCAATATAAAATTTCGACCCGGCCTAAATTGCATAAGGATTCGAGGATACGGAGGTCGGTTGGTTGGTATGCTGAATTGATAATTTTGAAAGTGGTCGGGAGCAGTGGGTGATTGTGGCAGGGCTTGGCGATAATCGCCGATATCGTGATAATCGAACGCCGGGGAAAAAATCGGTGAAAATCGCCGCCATTTTTCGGAAAACGATAATCGTCATAGAAAAGTTTTTAACAAGTTTTTGATGTAAAATTTTATAATTTCCGACAAATTCAGCTGTGAAACTGCGTGACGACGTTTTTCTGTTAATATCAAAGCGAAAACAACGTTGACTGTTGTATGCTACTATATTCTATGATTGAATGATGTGACTGGGGTTGCAAGTATATTGTTTGTATTGATTGACAAAAGAATTAGGGAAAAGAATGACACCGGCACTTTCAAAGGTAAGGAAAGGATTGTATCAAACGTTAAACACGCAATGCAACTACGTTTCACAATGTTCACAATGTTCCAGCTCCAACTGCTTACTGCTGCTGCTGCTGAGAAACAACTTCGTAATTAGTGTTCAGGAACATCAACATCTCCACTGTTGTGGCCTTGAGGCAGCTCCGGATTTGGAGGCGATCAGCCATACGGATGGATTCATTCATCCAATCATCAAATATCGTCAATATCGCGATTATAGTGACGGAAAATGGCAGCGATTATCGTCGGCGATTTTTCGGCAATTTCCAAGCCCTAGACTGTGGAGGTGGCAAAGATCTCTTATCGCTGATTTTGATGGTTTGTTTAAAGGTTGTAATGTTCTCGTAGACATGCCGCGATGTTCGTCCACTCTTGTTTGATATTGGCGAATGATGCTCCCAATAACTCGCTTTGCAGTGAGTACAGTTGAAACGGTAAGCAGTGGACGAAACAAGGGGGTGGGTTTTTTCTTTATGGTTGAGATACGATTTAATGCTGTCGTTACTGGTGAATACAAATTGAAGGTTTATTTGAGGGTAAAGAGGGGTGAGTAGGTGGCGAAGTTCTGATTGTATTTTGTAACTAATATAGTCGTAGTAGGGAAAAGAAAAGTATTGCATATCTTTTTTAACAGTGGGGACTTTAAGGGGAGGTTGATAAATGTTGAGAAAATGTCTAGTTAGAGATTGTAGTAAATGTTTTGGGAGAGAATTATTAATGCTGAAATTGTGAATGAATTCTATTTCGTTGTGGAAGGATAAGTAAGAGGAACAAAGTTGATAGGCACGATGGATTAAGATTTTAATACTGTTAATTTTATATAGTGAAGGGATGTGGCTTAAGTAGTTAGTACGTAGGTCTGTATATGTAGGTTTTCGATATATGGAAGTGCTGAATTTATTATTTTGTTTTGTTATATCTAAAAAGGGTAGGGTGTTGTTCATTCGTCTTCTTTAGTGAACTTGATGGTTTGATGCTGGGAATTGAGAGAGTTAAGAAAAAGGGGCGTGGTTAGCATTGTGAAAGAGGAGAAAAGTGTCATCGACGTATCTTTTATATAGGCGTGGTTTGTAATGGGTGGGGCAGTGGAGTAGCCAGTTATTTTTGTAGTAACAGAGAAAGAGCTAGAGATCTACAAAAGCTAAGGCTAACAAAGCCCCTAAGATCCACTCTAAGGTTAGCCCGAGAGAAAGGAGAGAGTAGGGGGTTAAAAGTAGGGAATAAGGGGTTAAGTAAGTAGCAAAACCTATCATTCGTGGGTTAACATTCATTCAGAAAAAGAGAAAGAAAGACTCACCATCATCCGCCGGCCACTGCCGACAAGTCGGAAAAATAGTCGAAGAGAACAGGAAAGGGGTGAAAGATGAAAATAAGTAAAATAAGAACGCTTACAAACACTGTCATGCCATGCAAACTACAGACATGCAAGTAAAAGGAGGATAAGAAAAGAATAAAAAAAAAGTATGAAGAGTATAACAAAAAGTGTGGGTTAGTTTACGCTACGACCTACATCTAAGTTCGTGTTAGTCTAATTTTTTTTTTTTAATATTTTACTGCTGGCATATCACAAGCTGGCATTAATCGTCAACAGACTCAAACCTCGACCATTACCCCTAGAGCTCCTGTTGCTAATTGTTTTATTATTTTAAACGACGTTAATATTTTTAAAATGCCTATCTAAACGGTTTTTAAACATATTAACGCTGGTAGAGTTCACGACGGACGGGGAAGATTATTCTATTTATCAATTACTTTAAACGTAAAAAAGTTTTTAGCGATGTTAGTAATGAAACGTCAGCCACGTAATTTAAATCCATTATTACGAGTACCAGTATTGCTATTATCGAAAATGAACAATGTCAAAATTTGTTATCGATTTTATTAACGATTTTGAAAACTTCAATAAGCTCCCCCATTAATCTCCTAGTTTCGAGTGAATGCAAGTCTAATTCTTTAATCCTATCTTCGTAAGACTTGATGCGTAGTGACGGAATTAGTTTCGTGGCGCGTCGTTGAACCCTTTCCAACCTATCAATATCCTCACGCAAATACGGGCATCAAAACTGAACGGCATATTCGAAATTACGCGCTATGAAGCCTAACATCCTATTAGCTTTTGTGCAAGACCCCATGCACTGGTTCCTAACTTTTAGATCCTTAGATACGCGTCCGCCTAAATCTACTTCCTCGTCAACGCTCGCTAACTGTCTATCATCCATCGTGTACGTGTAATTGCTGTTACGAGAACCTATATGCAAAACTTTATATTTGTCTACGTTAAATTGCATCTGCCACTTATCCCTCCACTCCATAATCCTATTAACATCGTCTTGGAGCCTATTTCTATCGTCCACGTTAAGAACTTTACCCCCTATTTTAGTATCGTCCGCGAATTTTGACACGTTACTGGTCAAGCCTACATCTATGTCGTTAATGTAGATTACGAATAGCAATGGTCCTAACACTGAACCCTGAGGGACACCACTACCTACATCCAACTACCCCGATTCCTTACCATTAACGACGACCCTGTTTCCTGTGTGGGGCCGCGCAGTTAATTTTCCGCATTTATATTATTTTTATATTAGTTACCGACAAACCAATTTTGCGCGTACCAAATTGTATATATTTTATCATTGTGTAATTTTAAGAATCATATATAATCTTTATAAATAAGTATTGTACATAAATTTATATATATATATTTAATTAATTCAGCTGTATATAAAATAACAAAATCTTCTGTAAAATAACCCCAGCCAACCAAGAACTCAATAAACTCTGAAAACGACCGGCTTTTCCTTCAAGATGCTAACCTCCGAAACGACAGGGAGAGAAGAGGACACGAGAGGCCCCTAAAAGAGATACCCAACAAAGCGATAGCCTGCCTCTCGTATCCTTCATTCTTCCCGGCAACTACAAGTAGTAGCAAGAAGGAACCAGCTACAATTGGTGACCCCTGGAGTGACCCGAAGCAGCCAGCGGAAGCAGCATCCTTCAGTCGCCGGGCGAAACAAACCGAAGCCACGCCTCTTCGCCGCCCACCCGTAGTAGCCGGTCGGAACCAAAGCAGCAGCAGACCCGAATTACATTCCCGCAAGATGGAATCTGTTGAATCAGGAGTGCACCATGTCACCATCAAGCCACCCACGTTCTCTGAAGCGTCGGCCGCAGGATGGTTCTCCATCATGGAGGCACAATTCCACATTTCCAGAATAACATCCGAAGAGACCAAATTTTTCCATGTTCTAGCCTCGTTACCCCCCGAAGTCGTCTCACGAATTTCAGCAGCAACTCTCTCCAACAAGTCGTACACCGATTTAAAAGAAGAAATCGTGAGTCATTACGAAAAGACGAAGCCAGAACTCTTCGAACGACTCATCTCCAGCACTCCTCTCACTGGAAAGCCCTCCCAATTCCTTCAAGATATCCACCAAACGGCACTGAAGGTGGGCGTCAGCGATGATTTGGTGAAGCATAAATTCATCCAGGCGCTCCCATCCTCAATAGCGCCCGTCGTAGCAGCACAAAAGGAGCTGACGCTAACTCAACTCGGCAAACTAACCGATGAGTTAATATCGTTCGCTCAACAAAGCTGCTACGCGGCGCCAACGTCAACTCGAGCCAATACAAGCCCAAGAACGAATATCCCCATCGGCCTAAAACCCTTCAGCGAGAATCAGCGGCCGGTGGTGTGCCGCGCGCACCTTTATTATGGCCCCCAAGCAAGGACCTGCAGGCCATGGTGCAAGTGGCCAAATAAAGATGACGCCAAGCTGCTCCCCTCGTCACGCCCAAATTCAAGATCTTCCTCACCATCAAGAGAAACGTCGGAAAACTAGATAAGCAGGCTGTGATTAACGCGACGTCCGGCCTGCCGCTGATCTCAGTCGCAGCTCGCATCGCCAGTCTGAAAGTCAATTTTATCATTGACACAGGAGCGAGCATCTCAATTTTACCACCAACTTGTGTCAATGATTGTCAACTCCACCCAACCGCAGTAAAGATTTCCACCGCAAACGGTCAGCCGCTCGAAATATTCGGAGAAGTAACACTGGACATATCAATTCCTAAATTACGAAGAATATTCAGGTGGCCATTCGTCGTCGCCCAAGTCTCCAGTCCACTTCTCGGCGCCGATTTTCTATCCCATTATGACATCCTTGTGGACTGCAAGCATGGCATTTTGAAGGATAGAGCAACAACTCTTCAAGCCACTACTAAACCTGTGCAATCCAAAGACCTTCACCTCATCAATATTAACCCTACCGACAAATTACCTCAAGAAATCAGGAACCTGCTTGACAAGTACTCCTCACTACTGAAACCAGCTCAACCGCAGAAAGTTTCCACCAACACTGTCAAGCATACCATCGACACTGGCAGCGCACCACCAGTGTTTGCAAGCCCTCGACGTCTTCCACCCGATAAATTATCCCCAGCTAAGGCTACTTTCAACAACTTACTTCAAGATGGAATTATAGAACCCTCAAAATCACCATGGGCCTCACCGTTACACCTCGTTCCGAAGATGATACCAGGCGAATGGCGGGCGTGTGGTGATTATAGAAGCCTAAACGCTGTCACGAAACCGGACAGATATCCACTTCCTCATATAAGAAGTCTGTCAACATCTCTGCACGGAAAATCATGCTTTAGCAAAATCGATCTAGTCAGAGCATATCACCAAATTCCAGTCCACCCAGAAGATATCGAGAAAACGGCTATAACAACTCCATTTGGTTTATTTCAGTATTTATACATGCCATTTGGTTTAAGAAACGCCCCTGCAACATTTCAACGCTTCATGGATACAATTTTCAGAGGAGTTGACTGCGTATTTGTGTATCTCGACGATATTTTAGTCCATTCAAATAACGCAGTTGACCATTTGAAAGACTTAGAACGCGTATTCAAGATCCTTCAAGAACACAATTTAAGAATTTCCTTAGAAAAATGCATATTTCAGCAATCCAAAATTGAATTTCTGGGTCATGAAGTTTCCCCAGCAGGCATTCGTCCTCCTGTAAACAAAGTCTCCGAAATTCAAGATATTCCCCAACCGCAAGATTACCAAAGCCTCAGAAGATTCCTAGGAATGACGGGATTCTATCGCCATATGATACCCCGTTACGCCGATTTAGTCTCACCTTTAAGTGAAATCGTCAGAACTCAAGTCAAAAGCAAAAGTCTACAGTGGAACGACGAAGCAATTCAAGCCTTTCAAGATGTCAAGGATGCACTACGGAACGCCGTTACGCTTTGCCATCCTCTTCCATCAAGCTCAATCCTTCATTTAGTTACGAACTGCTCACAAATAGCAGCTGGAGCAGTTCTTCATCAAATAATCGACAGCACACCAGTTCCCATCGCCTTCTTTTCCAAGAAATGAACTACAACTCAGCAAGCGTACGCCGCATACGATAGAGAATTACTCGCAGCATACCTAGCCGTCCTGCATTTCCGTCAATTTTTAGAAGGTCGTCAAGTAATACTCTTCACGGATCACAAACCGATGGTTTCTGCCTACAAGAGTCCCTTACGAGCCAAGACAGACCGACAACAACGTCATTGGTCTGCCATCACGGAATACGTATGCGATGTAATACATATCTGTGGATCCGAAAACGTCGTAGCGGACTGCCTTTCACGCAACGTAAACGCAGTACATATCGACGCTTTCGATTTATCAGCAATCGCGGAATCTCAACAAAAAGATCAAGAAACGCAAGAATTTCTCCCACGTCTCAAGCCGTTCCCGTTTCCAGAAAATACAACTTTATATTGCGATACATCCACGCCATATCCCCGTCCTTTTGTTCCCAAGCAGCATCGATCTTCCATCTTCAATCAATTTCATAATATTTCTCATCCAGGCATCAAGCAATCACTTCGTATCATTAAATCAAGATACTTTTGGCCCTCAATGAATAAGGATATTCGAACTTGGTCCCGAAATTGTGAATCATGTCAATCCTCAAAAATTTCTCGCCATACAAAATCAGAAATAACCCCCTTCGATTTACCAAGTTCAAGATTTGAAACGGTACATATCGACATCGTCGGTCCCTTACCGCCAACCACTTTGCCCGGTCAAACATATCCTTCCCCATATAGACACTCCTAACCTGCATCGATCGTGCCACAAGATGGATAGAAGCATATCCTCTGATTGATACTACAGCCACATCAATAGCACACGCATTTCTCGATGTATGGATTTCAAGATTTGGTGTACCACTGCAAGTCATAACGGACCGCGGATCCCAATTCGAATCCGAACTCTTTAGGGAACTCTCAGCTCTCATCGGATTTCACCGACTAAGAACTTTGTCGTATCGCCCTCAGACCAACGGAATAATTGAAAGATCTCATCGCACCATCAAGACAGCAATCATCGCTCGAAAACAAGATTGGCTCCCCGCTTTACCCATAGTTCTCCTTGGTTTACGCAGTCTCCCCAACGAATCGGGTTATTCACCGTTCACCACCGTCACCGGAACCACCCTATTATGCCCGAGGCCAATGATCGCCAATTCGTCGTCAAAATCCAATTCAAAATTCATCTCCGAATTAGCCAAGAAAATGACGCAAATCGATTTCGCCCAACTCTCTCAAGGAAACATTCACTCAGCCCCCAAATCATTCATTCCATCGGAACTCCACAAATCAAGCCACGTATGGGTACGCATCGACCGCGTTCGAAAACCATTCGAGGCACCATATCAGGGACCTTTCCGTGTTCTCGAACGCCACGATAAGTACTTCGTAATAGAAAAAACTAACGGATCATCAGAAGCCATTTCAATTAATCGTTTAAAACCGGCGTATATAGTTTCAGGTCCCACACAGGTACCGGGCGCATGACTCCAGATTTGAAAAAATTTACTGGAGCACATCTCTGAATTTACTTTTTTTCCCCTTACACCACTAGATAGGTTAATGATAGTAAACTCTTGAATTGACGACATACCAATTACAAATTGTTTTAGCTAAACATAATAATACAATAATGTACAGTTTATAACTCACCTTAAGTTTATTTATTCATTGCAGCAGCAACAGTGGACGATGTTAGACCTTGCATGTAGGCATTTGTTGTGAATTTACCGCCATGTATGCTTGGCCACTGATCAATGGCTTTCTGTGTGATCATTACAGCAGATCTAGTGCATGGAGCTGGACCCTCCTTCACAATTCTGCACAGCTTAGTCAAATGAGATGGCTTAATGGATCCTTTGTGTTCAACAATGTAACCAAGAATGGAGAATGTCCCTTCAGCTGGTGCTTCACTCCAGGCAGTTGATCCATCTTTATCAAAATGCTTTAATCTCTCCGTGATTCCTTTCCACAGCTGTTCTATATATTCTGTCAGCCAATTTATCACTGAGTCTTTTGTAAAACTACTTTCAGATCTGGTTCTGGATGGTCTAACAACTTCAGCAACCTGGTAGTAATCAGAACGTTTCTTGATGTATTTGTAAACTTCATTTAGGATGTAATCCTCAGCTGTTAGTTCCTTTTGCTGCCCTGTGGTATCGTGCTTAAATTCAGAAACTACATCATTTGCATTTCCTCCATTAGCTAATTTGGAAATTGTTTCCATCACTCTTAACATAACAGTTTTCCCTCCTTCTTTATAAAATATATTTTCTACAAATTCTGCACTAACTGTGGTTTTTTGAGCTACTTGCAACATAATCTTTGTTACATAGGAAATCAATACATAGAACTTGGCACTAATTTCTTTCTCTTGTGGATGATAAAAAAAAACACAATTTTCCACAAATCTGTCAAATTGATCAAATTCGTAATTAACCATGCGAGTATCAGATTTGAGTTTTGGTCTCTTAAAACCAATGATATTGTCAAGAACCATATTGGTATAGTCAAGGCCTGATCTCAGATTTGAAGTGTGATTCTGAATAAAGTCTAAAAGCTCACTTAGTTTACAAATTTTCTTCAATGCATCAACGTGGGCTCTGTTCACAAGATGCATTAAGTCCCATCGAAATTTGAAATTTTCTCCAAACAACTTTTTCATTTCGTTTTTAAATGGCTCGTTGTCCTTACAAAGAGCCCCATCTCCAACCATTCCAGATACCTTGGATTTAATTGCTTCTTCAGATAGTTTCAAGTGATTAGGAGACTTCAACACATCAAAAATTTCATTGGCCAAATAAACTCCTGATTTGCTGCGTACTAAATTTATCCCAGCAAGTTTTACAGTCTTATCTTCTTCACTCATAACTAATACAACTAGCATGCTTAATCCCAAAATTGTTCCAATGTCAGCTGTTATTGTTACTGAAGTTTGTTCTAAGAACCACTTTACAGTTTGTTCTTTAAGTTGATTATCTAATAGCTCACAAATTGTCTCGCACGCATGTGTGCTATGATTCAAATTTCCAACCTCACAACCTGACCTATGTAATACAGCTAGAAGTACTGGATATAGAGCCCATGCAGTGTTTGTTTTCATTATGTAGTATAAGATGTTGCCACATAAGTCTTCTATGCGTTTAGTAGTGTTCCGAGAAGATGTTTTCATCACTTCATAAACAGCAGCTCTTTGATGATGCTCAAGTTTAATTAAATGTCTCTTCAGGTGGGTTTTCAGATTTCTAAACCATCTCTCTTGATTTTCTCCTTGTTTGCATACATAGGTTAAATCTTTAACATTGAAGTAACCTTTTATGTTAGTAGAATGTTTGTCTGAAGCACATGCTTTGGGGTCTGTGCAAGCTATGCAATATAATGTAAACATTTTATCATCAGAAGCATCATCAATATCTTCTTGATTATCATCATCTTCATCCTCAACAGCTATATCTACATCAGGCATATTAGTGTCACTATTTGCAATGTTTTCCATTATATCACTTGGTACTGAAAATGAATCATCAGCATGCCCTAGATCCTTCTTTTCCACCAATTTGAATGTAGATTTGATCAAATCATTGTTCAGGATTTCTTGTATTGATTTACACTTGCTTAAATGGGCTATGGAAATGTCAAATTTGTTGCTTTTTGCTTTATTAGATTTGGATGCAACACTTGAACTTGAAGGCATATTTTGACTCTTCTCTTTATTAACCACAACAGCTTGGTGAGTTTCTTTTGTTAGGTGCAAAATTGCATTCAATGTCTTCTGGATTTGGGAATTTTCAAATTCCTCTAAAGCAGTTTTGTTAGTCTGATGCGCAGATTCCTCACTTACCTTTTGTTTCTTAGGTGGAGGAGAAGCACTTTCTTTCAGTCTGTGAAACATCTAGTGAAAAAGTTTCATTTTCTAGATTAGCAGTTGATGAAGTTGGTTCATTTTTCTGAGGTCTAGCACTAGCACATTTTGTGAACAAACTAAATGACTGCTTTGCCGTATCTCTCTGCTGCACTTCATCCTGGTATTTCTTTACTGCAATATCTAAGCTGTGGGTCCAAACTCTGGGACCTCTTGTATTGTAACAAATATTTTTTTTGGAATTAAAATGTTCCTCCCAGTTTTGCTTCTTTGAATATTTGTTCTTGCATTGACCACAAAAGTACCCCTTTTAACACCCTCACTTTTCTCTCCAACTTCATCAATATTAGGATCCATTATTGATTATTGACTACCTGAAAAATACAAATAAGTAAAAGTTAGTAATATAGTATGGTAAAAGTGAGTAAAAGTAAGTAAATATAGTACAATGAAAGTAAGTAAAAGTAAGTGCTTTAAACTTAGTAAAAGTAAGGAAGAGTAAGTAAAAGTAAGTTTAAACTTAACTAAACTTTTCAATTCTAGAGTCATGGTGGATTACTTAAAACCGCACAAGTAATTATCTGGCCAATTTATCAAACCTGGCCGAGATCAATGGAACATAGTCCAATCCTGATAATTTTATATTAAAAAAATATACGTTTTAATAAAATTTTAATTATCAAAACATTGAAGCTTAACAAAAAATAAAAATAATTGTTAAATATGGAATTACCAACTAAACTTAAAATAACTAAATTTGTAATTTAAAAAAATTGGTTTGTACAAGAACGTATACGCAAAAAAATTGCATAACGTCTAGCGGATGAACAAAACCCAAACCCAAATTTACTTTTTCTCATGGTCAAATTTACTGGAGCAATGCTCCCAAGATCCCAGGAATCTGGAGTCATGACCGGGCGCACAATCGGACGACATCGGATCGGAGAAAAAGCACGCAAGGAAAAAGGACGATGGAGGACGCACCTCGGAGGTAGCAAATACAGACCTCAGGATGGGCGCGCAGGACAACGCAACAACCGGAAACGAGGCGGACCGAGGATCAACGCGAGCTGGACGAAGGATCCGATTCAAATCAAGACCCGAATATTTCTACTTTTGATATACGTGCTCCGCTTCTCGGGGTGGGCAGTAGTGTGGGGCCGCGCAGTTAATTTTCCGCATTTATATTATTTTTATATTAGTTACCGACAAACCAATTTTGCGCGTACCAAATTGTATATATTTTATCATTGTGTAATTTTAAGAATCATATATAATCTTTATAAATAAGTATTGTACATAAATTTATATATATATATTTAATTAATTCAGCTGTATATAAAATAAAATCTTCTGTAAAATAACCCCAGCCAACCAAGAACTCAATAAACTCTGAAAACGACCGGCTTTTCCTTCAAGATGCTAACCTCCCAAACGACAGGGAGAGAAGAGGACACGAGAGGCCCCTAAAAGAGATACCCAACAAAGCGATAGCCTGCCTCTCGTATCCTTCATTCTTCCCGGCAACTACAAGTAGTAGCAAGAAGGAACCAGCTACACCTGTCACGAAGCCATTCCTCTAACCAGCGAGCTACCTGACCGCGTATACCGTGCACTTTAACCTTCGCAATTAATCTTCTATGCGGAACTGTATCGAACGCTTTTTTAAAGTCTAAATAAACAACGTCTGCCGCTCTATGCCTATCGTATTCGGCACTATTTCGTGATAAAACTCTAACAAATTGGTTAAACAAGATTTATGGCGTCGAAACCCATGCTGACTACTGTTAATCAAATCGCGACTTTCTAAGTGATCGACGATACGATCCCTAACAACGGATTCCATAAATTTACTGACAACTGACGTTAAGCCTATAATTGCTAGCTACTGTGTGGTCGCCTTTTTTTAAAAATGGGTGTAACGTTAGCTAATTTGAAGTCTTCAGGAATAATCCCGCTTCCAATGACTTATTACAAATTTTTTGTTAAGGGGCCTACGATAACGTCTTTCAAGTCTTTCAAATGTCTAGGATAAAGCGCGTCAGGGCCTGGAGCCTTGCTAACTTTTAGCTTATCCTCGTAAACAGTTATTTCATTCAAAATAGTCTCGCTACTAAATGGAACGATATCGTCTACGTCGGGGACATTATTTACGTCTTCTACGTTAAAAACTGTTGCAAAAGAGTTGTTAAAAATACCCGCCATCGCCTGGGCGTCGGAAGTCAAAGCGCCGTTAGCGTCCATTACAGGGCCTATGTTATCTTTTATCGGCTTACTATTATTGACGTAGTCAAAAAACTTTTTCGGATTATGTTTACTATCCTCAGCTACAACTATCTCAAAATTATGCTTACCATTCCTAACAGATCTTTTAACCTGACGTCTAAGCTCGATATATCTATTAAAGTTATTTACCGTGCCATTGCGCTTATTAAGTCTATACGCTCTGTTACGCTCATTTATGAACTCGCCTATTTCCCTAGTCCAACACTTGGGCCTACCATGATTAGCGCGCTTGGGCCTACGCGGAATAAACTTCCTTTCGATATTCAAAAAATTTTCTTTAAACGCCTCCCAATGAAAATTTGCGTCATTACCCATAAATAAATTACCTCAGTCCTCTACTCTCATCCTATCCGCAAAACTATTAAAATTAACCCAATGAAAATCAGGGACTTCTATTACGTTACTATCCTTACTGTTTTCTACCAATAGTTTAAACCTAATAATTTGGTGATCACTGCATCCCAAACTCTCATCTACTTCCAAACCTTCGACTATATTTTCGTCGTTCGTCATCAACACGTCTAAAATATTGTCACCGCACGTTGGTTCAGTAACCATCTGTCGTAAAAAATTATCTTCCATGAACTCAATCAGTCTCAAACCTCATCATTACCAGTTAAGTCTCCGACAACTATACTATCCCGATTATTAAAAAAGTTACCAAGAAGTGAGTAAAATCTAGTATCGGTATCGAGCGGTTGAACAGGTCTATAAACAACAACGAAATTAAAGCTAATACTACGCGCCCTATGGAAAAACTATACACGCTTACAACATGGTATCGTATGTGGCACCTTTATTTCATAATTAATTAGTAATTAATTGAATTAAATACATACAAAATTGCCTCGGGATTGGCAAAATCGCCTATTAGGAGTGAAAATAATTGCCATACATACACAGAACCCATATGGAGTCATCGGGCCTGCATAACAAGAGAACCAAATTTATTATTTCGTGTTCAAAATTTTCCACTGCTTACTCATGAAAATTATATCGAGAGAGTCAACGAACTTTGAAAAATCAGCAAATAATAAAAGACAAAGATTATATTATAGCGGCTCGCTTGGAGCTTCCTTATGTTACAGCGATGCTTTAAGCAAGGAAGATGTACTTTATCTTCCTATAAGTTCTGAGTGAAATCCTCATAATATAAAGCCTAATAACTATAAAAAGTATAGGCCTATTCCTTCAGGTATTTAAGTGTAGTGACTACTTATATTAGTCACATCAAATCAACTCATTGCGTAACTCCATCGTACCACGGCCCTACATCGAAACAGAAGCGCAAATACCGAAGGCAAATAAACATAAAGAGGTCCTTTGAAGACCTACATATACATAACTCTCTAACGAAAAAACGTAGGGCTTTTGTCGTTAACTCTCCACTGTAATCTGCTGGAAATTCCCAACGGATGAGGGTATCAGGCAATCAACCCATAGCCCTATATAGTTCTTTCACTCGCCCTAACTTCAACGCATATCGCATTAATTGCTGCCGTAAAATCTCTCTTAACCTCGATAGCCCTAAGGGAATTATGAATGTACAACAAAACGTCGCCACTAAGTAATAGGGGGGGGGGGTCGAAACATATCAAAAATCGATTCCACAGTATGCACGTAGTTGGAAATGATCATCTCAACATCTTGTAAAAAAATTTAGTATATGCGACCCCCTTTATCCCTTCCATAGCATCCCGCCCATTTTACTCTCTCCACAGATATAAACCCCAAATGTGACAATCATGCATTATATTAAGTCTTATTAAGTAGATTAGATTAATTTGGATAGATTATTTAGATAGATTGAATAGATTACATAGATTAATGTAGATAGATTAGATGAATTATATAAATTATTGTCACGTTTTATTGTTTAGTTTCAGTTTGTTATTTTCAGATTGTTTATGATTGAATGAGTTATGATTTAATTCCGAATGAGTTATATGAAATTCAGATTGAATGATTCAATTGCTAGAATTTAACAATTAGTTTCTTGTTATTAATGCTACTAGGCCTAAAGAAGTGAAATCATGGCGACAAGAAGCAAAACGCACAATTCAACATTTGGTCACCCTGCAGAATTTCCACCTTCAATGACTCCTTCAAAGGCTGACGTATTTAGGCATTATTTATTGGTAAGAAAACGAGAACAACTGATTTCGAAAGGTTCTAGAACAGCAAAAGAATGTTACAGAATTGTCACTAAAGATGTAGAAGCCATTTGGGAGAAGTTTTTCTTTCCACATATAGGATTTGAAGGAACAGCTATAAAAGTTGAACGATTGATAGAATCTGCAGCAAAGCTAAATAAAGTACCATTAAAACAAAGAAAACAGTTTTCAGCAGAAGGTGGAGACATTCGATGAAAAATCAGTCGAACGAATTGCAGATGTGATATTAGAGTTCCAATGATTGAGTGGGAGTCTTTTGTGGGGCAGAAACAAAGAGAAAACCAACTAGGACCAATCGACAGAGTAACGACTTCCGCAAGAAAAAGGACTCACGATAGAGTTAAAGGATTAGAAAGAAGAGCCAAGATAAGCCTAATATGAATGTCGCTTCAACCAGCAAACTGGACCCTTTACATATTATGGAAGATGAGAGCATGGAAATTGATGACGACAGCGACGATATTGACTTTGTTCCGGATTTTGAGCTGAGAGAAAACAATCAGAACAGAATTATTTATGATAACTTAACAATAACAGCAGATAGATACCGTGTAAGTTACAGAGCTACTGCAGCTATAGTAAATGCAGCTTTGAAGGATATAAGAATATTAGACGAAACCAATACAGTGCCCGCGAAAAGTATCCGATCACTCAAGAAAATACAATATTTTCCCTTGATATTCAGAGACACGTAATTCACTTTCTATTTGTTCTAGCGACATCTGGTAACTTTGAGGTTGCTCGCTGATATGAGAGCTATCCAACGCATTCTCAAATTAGTGTTCTGGTAGCCTTCGTTGCGGGTGGCTGTGTCTCAAATTTGTCAGATTTCACTGTTTGTGTAAATTTCTTGATTTTTTTTTTTTTTACAGAAAGTGGTGTAAATAAAATTTATATATAATGTGTGCTAAAAAACAACTTAAGAGTGATTGTCGAGGTGCTATTGTTGCTTTGCATGCATGTGGGAAATCACAGAGACAGATAGCTAAGGAATTAAACATATCCCAAAGTACCGTTAATTTATGGGTTTCACGGGCTGAGAACAATGGTGGCCTAACCACGCCAGTCCCTAAAAAACGATCTGGCAGACCGAGAAAAACAAATTCGCGAACAGACAAACTTATGAAACGTTTAGTATTGAAAAACCCAACAATAACTGCGAAAGAAATAAAATTTAATATGAATAATTTGTTATCTGGTGTTTCTGAACGAACTATCCAGGAGCGGCTCCAAAAAGAACTCGGATTACCATCTCGCCATGCTGCTAAGAAACCGTTCATTAATGAAAAAATGCGTAAAAACGTGTCGCATTTGTAAAAAATACATTCATTGGACTGTTGATGACTGGAAGAAGGTTTTATTTAGCGATGAGTCGACATTTTTGACATTCAGAAGTTGTCCAAAAAAGGTTCACCGGCCTATTGGCTAAAATAGGATGGACCCTAAATACACCCTAAAGACAATGAAACACCCTCCAAGTGTGATGGTTTGGGGTTGTTTCGGTTACTATGGGCGTGGAAACTTATATTTTCTTCCGAAGAACACAACTATGAATGGTGCACGGTATTTAGCAATGCTACAGGATAAACTTCCAATGGCAATGGCAATCCAAAGGACAAAAACATACATGCATGATGGTGCACCATGTCACAGGGCCAAAATAGTGACAAAATGGATTACTGACAATAAATTTGATATTTTGGATTGGCCTAGTAATAGTCCAGATCTCAATCCGATAGAAAATCTGTGGCTAATAATAAAAAATAAGGTTGAATGCCACGACACTGGCTCAGTCGAAAAATTACAAGAGGCCATCAAAAAGGTATGGTGCAAGGAAATATCAGTGGAAGTTTGTCAAAACTTGATTAAATCCATGCCAAAACGTCTAGAACAAGTCATCCAAACCAAAGGACAGATGACAAAATACTAATATAAGGTTAGTATACATTTAAACATTGTTTTTTATGTAAAAAATACAAATTTTAAGGGTGATCGGATACTTTTCGCGGGCACTGTATGTTGGATAAGAAAAAAATGGAAAGAGAAAGAATATGTGTGGGTAAAAAGAACATAATCAAAGTGAAATCAGAGAACACACAGATTGAAGGCATCGGATTTGATGGCAGAAAAGATCAAACTAAGACAAAGGAGGGAATGGAGTACGAAGAACATTATGTAATAGTCAAAGAACCTGGTGATGTTTACATGGATCATATAGCTCCAGATAACGGAACTGCATGTTGTATTGCAGATGAAATAATAACTTTTATAGTTGATTCTAATAGCAAAGAATCACTCAAAGCTTTGCTATGCGATGGCACCCCAGTGAACACTGGCAGGATTGGCGAAGTGCTAAAATTGATTGAATTATATCTGGACAGGCCGGTACAATGGCTGATTGCCTTTTGCATGCAAACGAACTGCCCTTCAGGCATGTATTTGAAGCAATTGATGGAAAAACTTCGGGACCAAACACCTTCAAAGGTTCTCTTGGAAATAAACTCCGAGAGGATTTGACCAAACTGGATATAGTTGATTGTACCCCTGTAGAGGGCAACATTAAAGAAGTTTCGGCCGATATTGTTAAAAGTTTCAGCAGTGACCAAAAATATATGTATGAAATGTGCATTAGCATACAATCTGGACACATCTCACAAGCGTTAGCCACCAGATCCCCAGGTGCCCTCCATCATGCAAGATGGCTAACACGAGCAAACAGGGTCCTGCGCTTATATGTCTCTACACGGAATCCAGACAAAAACATCCAAGACCTAGTAAAAATTATAATGCTGGTTTACTCTCCAGGCTGGTTTCGGATAAAGTCTCATCCAAAGGCAAATGAGGGAACATCTAATTTTTGGTATATTATGCACTTGCTTAAAGGCTTAGATAAAAAGCATCGGATGATTATGGAGCGTGTCCTCAGAAATAACGCCTATTTTGCCCACCCAGAGAATATATTACTCTCAACGATAACAGACACAAGAAGAGAGGTCAGAGAGCTGGCTCTTCAGCATATCATTCGAGCAAGAACTAGGAGCACCAATGCGAGAAATTTTGAGCTGCCAAAAACACTGAACTTTGAAGCAGACTATTATCCTAACATGATCGACTGGGACAACGAAACCACCACCCCTCCACCTATTTTACAGAATTTGACAAATGGTGATCTTAAAGCTCGAAATGAACCACTTCAGCTTATTCCTTTTCCCTGTCACAGCCAGGTTGTAGAACATGCTGTAAATGTGGTAACAGAAGCATCACAAGATAGAATTGGTTACGAAAACAGACATAAATTTATTTTGAATGTACTGGAGTCGAGAAAAAAGCTACCTGTGTTCCAATGGAAAGGCCAGTGGTGTCAGTAATTTACGATTTTAAATTTCTTAAGGTGAATATTTTGGTTTTAATATGTTTCAATTAAATTTCTTAAGGTGAATATTTTGATTTTAGTATGCTTCAATTGATTCTTTAAGTAATATACGGAGAGAGATTTCTTATTATATTTATATATATATATATATTATATATATATATAATATATATATATATACTGTGATATATATAAAACTTTAACTTTACTTATATCATTATTTACTTTAATCTTTGTCATTTATCAGGTTTTTTTATTCAAAGAATTGGTTTCAATTTCATTTCAATTTAAAAAAAGAGGGGGCATATGCAACGAGTAGGGGTGGGTGGGCGCATAGCGGTGTAATTACAGTATGTTGTTTAGGGGCCCAAAGGAAACTCCGAGCAGTGTGTAGAATAAAAATACAAAATTTCGACCCCCCTACTAAGTAACCTATCATTCGATATTATATTTCGACTTTCGCATCATCAGTTATTATTACCCTAGATTGGTCGCTTTCGTGCTTCTCTGAATTTCCTGTCTATCTGGAGCATAATATGCAGTCTGTTTAAGGTCCTCATTTCTACCATATCTCAAGAGCTGAAGTTTATCGGTGTTAAATGTGATACTGTTGTCTTCTGACCATGTGTATATTTTGTTCGTGTGCCTCTGCAAGGCTTCCACTTCATTTGCATCGTTGATTTTTCTGCTGAGCTTTGTATCGTCCGCAAAAATGTTACTATATATATATATAGGGTGTCCCATAAGTCCGGCATCATAGGAAAAATAAAAAAAAGGCAAAACAAATGCTTTTATTTACAGAACGTGCTCAATATGTCCACCATTGTTTTCAATACACAAATTCAGACGTGATACCGTCAGCAAGCACACGGTGAATGATGTCAGGAGTAATGGTGTTACATGCCCCAATAATGCGCTGCCACAAATGTTTAACACTCCTAATTTTCTCTGCGTATACCAGCGCTTTCAAGTGGCCCCAGATATAAAAATCTAGTGGCGTGAGATCCGGGCTTCTAGCTGGCCATTCCACAGGCCCTCGACGTCCTATCCAATGACCAGGGAATTGTTGGTACAGGTATTCCCTTACTTGGGTGCTGTAATGTGCAGAAGCACCGTCTTGCTGGAACCATGTTGGGAAATTTCCTTCTTCGTTCAAGACACTGGGAAATGCTTCTTCCTTGAGCATACGTAGGTAGGTGCCTCCAGTGACATGTTCATCGAAAAAGAGGGGGCCTATGATGCGATCCTTCCAAATGCCACACCATACCATCACCCGAGATGCACCTTGTCCCTTTGAAGAGGTATACCAGTGAGGGTTGTTTTGAGACCAGTAGCGGGTGTTCTGTCGATTTACCTCACCATTTCCATTAAAAACAGCCTCGTCACTGAACAGAATGGTGGACGGGAAAGTGGCATCCCGAGCATAAGAAAAATATGAATTATAGTTTGTAGAAATAGAAAAATATGAATTTCTCCTATGATGCCGGACTTATGGGACACCCTGTATATATACATATATATATATACACACACCACATTATATAATTAAGTTTCTGTCTCTTGTGTTTCAGATTGAATGTGTGAATGTTGAGCACATCACGACTGCGGGGGCTTCCGTCACACCCGTGATGTTAGACAATGTGTGGAGGAAGTGGAGTACCGTTGTGACATTGTTCGTGCTACGAATGGTGCGCATGCCTGTGTACCCTAATGTACAGTTCCGCTCATTATTCGTAGGACACTATTGAGAAGAGAGAGCGACACCTGGCATATATTTTTTGCGTGTACTGCAAACGGTTGTAACATTTTATGAATGAATCTTGGGTTTAGCGATGATTGGTTGACACAGTGTCAAATGTCTTTAGAACAATTATTTCCATTCATCACTTTGGTTTACATATTAGTAAGGAAACATAGATGAATAATTAAATATAAATTCAAGAATGGGATATACTATATTAACAATGAAGTGAATAAAAAATGGTCTTGTAAAAACTAAAAAAAAAACCTTCGGACGTGATGATAGTGTTCATGGTGTTGGCAAGCCTGTCATCCTGAACGAACAGAGACGTTGATAGGCATTATTGCGCCCTGAGGAAATTTCAAATTGATTCATTTATTTATTTACATTTAATATTGAACATAGATTCCGATATTATTTTGTGTTATAACAAAGACAGAGCAAAAACCTGATATATATAAATACATATATAGGGAGTTTATGAGTAAAAAAAACAATGTTTTGACGAATATTAAATTTTAATGACATTATAACATTTCCAGATTGATGGGTATCTGTAGGTTTCATACGTCACTACTTAGAATATCTTCAAATTGGCAAATGGACGACAGCTGAATGGATACTACTGGTATGGCATTGTTATATCCGGAGCAAATGCTCTTTCTAGATCAGCAACACTGATATAGTAGTAAACAGTCACTGAGAGAAATATTATTTAGAAACGAAGAATGTTTCATATTGAGGCAGCATCATAAATGCATATAAATGTTTTGTATTAATAGGTTCCATGTTACAACTTAAGTGTTGAACCACTGCAGCTGTGACTCTTGATGGTCTCTCACCTCAAAGAGAGAATTACAGAAAATAAAACTATTACAGTGATTCGTATCAATAAACAACCGTTTGTAGTACACACAACAAATATATGCAAGGTGTCGCTATCTCTTCTCAAGAGTATCCTACGAATAATAAGCGCAACTGTACATATACCAGATGAAACGAGTATATAGCTGTGTGCATATTATTCTGTTCACATTATTCAATAAAAATATATGACCCCTCAGAGTTTACCTTTCAATGTGGACACCCTATATACGAGTATTATATATATATATATATACTGTATATATATATATATATATATATATATATATTTTAACTGCAAACAACACACAGTATAATTAATGTAAAGAACGACGCTTGTATAGAAGAACGTTCTGCACAAGATGAGGGAGAACGAACAAATGAAAAATGAGGTAACCACCCGGAAATCGAACCCGGGATCTTCCGATTGCCAGTCAGATATGCTAACCACTACACCATGGGCCTCGATTAATCAGAAGTCGTAATTCTCCTACATACGAGCAGAAACCAATGCCCTGAGGGGTACCTCCCGCATGCCGCATATATACATTTTAACTGCAAACGTTCTTCTATACAAGCGTCGTTCTTTACATTAATTATACTGTGTTGTTTGCAGTTAAAATGTATATGTGCGGCATGCGAGAGGTGCCCCTCAGGGCATTGGTTTCTGCTCGTATGTAGGAGAATTACGACTTCTGATTAATCGAGGCCCATGGTGTAGTGGTTAGCATATCTGACCGGCAATCGGAAGATCCAGGGTTCGATTCCAGGGTGGTTACCTCATTTTTCATTTGTTCGTTCTCCCTCCTCATCTTGTGCAGAACGTTCTTCTATACAAGCGTCGTTCTTTACATATATATATATATATATATTCTGACGAAGGTCAAACTTGTCACTCTACCTTAGACCTATTTAACGTGGAATCCGAACCACGCCCCACCAACATCATCGCAATGTCTTAACCACTAGGCTACTCAGGGTACCCATTTATCTACCAACCAATTTTTTCTTATTTTGTGGAAGGATGAACAGCTGGGTTTTGCTGCGCCGCCATATATATATATATATATATATATATATATATATAATATATAATATATTATGTAGCGACCCGTGGTTCGGATCCCACGTAAAGCTGTAGGTCCCCTCCGTCATATGACCTTAGATGTTGTGAAGGAGGTTAAACAACCCCAATTTAAATTTATATATATATATATATATATATATATATATTTTTTTTTCTTCAAATTATGACCGCTCATGGCCACCAAAAGAAAGGTGGATAGCAAAGCGAACACATGACGAAAACTATGGTACAGCTAACGGAAATGTAACAAAGGCGGGGAAAAAAATCATATTCGGTAAAGAAGTCGGGAACGAGAAAAGAGAACAACCCGGTCACCGAAAAGTAGGGACCCTCAGACATGACTGCGCCAAGCCTATCACAAGGCCCGACGCTCACCAAATAGGAAAAATACTCTGCGCGCAGCGCGGAGTAAAGCGGACACTCCACCAAGAGGTGGGCAACTGTAAGTAAAACCTCACAAGTAGGACATCGGGGCACCCGATCCCCGGCTATCAAATAGCCATGGGTCAGGTGGGTGTGGCCGATACAGAGGCGGGCCAAAACCACGACCTTATGGCGCGACCGATGGAAGGAAGAGGCCCAACATCCTAACTTGGGTTTAATCTTGCGGAGTTTGTTAGCTATAGCGACATCCCAGCGACTCTGCCACCGGGAGCGCAAAAAGCTACGAAAACTAGGAATATAATCCAAAAACGGAAGGAACATGGGTGAAACCCGCAGTTGGCACGCGGAACGTGCAGCTTGGTCAGCAGCCTCATTACCAGCTACGCCAACATGTGCAGGGACCCAGCAAAATACCTCCTTGCCACCAAAAGTGACGAGGATATGGCAAAGTATCTGGATACGTCGAACCAGTGGGTGGATGGGGTCGAAACACTACAAGCTATCTAGGGCACTGCGGGAATACGAATAGATAACAAATGATCCATTCGGATGCTCCCGCACCACCTCCATAGTGCTCAGAATAGCATAGAGCGTCGTGAAGACAGAAGCCCCATCAGGGAGGCGGGTACATCGGGGAGCAAGGGTAGACGACTGGGAAACAGCCGCAGCCCCAACGCCCCCCTGCCGACCTCGAGCCATCTGTGAAGACCGCAACACATGCAGTGACAAGCTGTGTGCTGAAGGAACAGAGACCGAAGCAAGGCAGAGTAGGAATCGGCCCTGCGAACGGGGCATAACGCCTTACGGCATGTAACAGGGGTGCTTTCCCAAGGTGCAACATCCTCGAAAGAGACCGGGATGACGGAAGGAGGAGCGCCCATACCATCGAGGAGGGAGGTCACCGTCTCGGTGAAATACCAACCTCCATCCCGGCAGAAGACCCTCTCAATCACCTGGAACAGAGGGGAATTGGGAAGACGGAGAATCCGGAGATAGTGCTTGGCAATGCGGAACGACCTCCGATCCTCCAAGGGAGGGATGTCGCACTCAACCTGCAAACTATCAACTGAAGAGGAGCGAAAAGCGCCAGATGACATGCGCAGTCCTCTAGAGAGGATTGGGTCCAACATCAGGAGCCTTACGGGAGGCGGAGCCATACACCACACTCCCATAGTCTAGTTTCGATTGTAACAGGAACACGCACAGACGGAGGAGTGTCCGCCTATCCGCGCCCCACGTAGTATGAGACAAATGAACCAGCAAGTCCAGGGTACGTCTTGTAGTCCCGCGCAGCCTGCGGAGGTGGGGAACCCAACTCAAACGGCTATCGAGGACCATGCCCAGGAAACGTACTGATTGAACGAGGGCCAGAGGCTGACCCCCGAGTGTAAGATTAAAGGCCGGGACGGCGCCGGAGCCCAATCTCCTCGACGGAAGGCTACACACGAAGTCTTCGAGGAAGACAGCGTAAGGCCCACCGACGACGCCCAACGTTCAACCCGATTAACCGCGAGTTGGACTTGCCTCTCCACGAGGGGGGGGGGACTCGTCCCCGCGGCATAGACAGCCAGATCATCGGCGTAAACGAACAACGCACCGAGGGCGGGAGGGCCCACGGTAGCGCAGACATGAGCAGATTGAAACAGGAGACGCTCAAGACATCCCCGAGGCACCCCCTCCTCCTCAACATACAGGTCAGATAGGGCCGCTCCATTACGGACGCGGAAGGTGCAACGGCAGAGGAAGTTACGGATAAACGTGGGAAAAAGCCCACGAAACCAAGAGACTTCAAACGGTCCATGACAACTCCCCGGCGGGTCGTGTCATAGGCCCTTTGAACATCAAAAAAGACGGCCAGAACAAGATTCCAGCGGGTCCAGAGTACTCCGAATCCGAAGAAAGGCATACTGGGTCGGAGGGTATAACCCAAGCGACTCCAGTGTAAATGACAGTCGGACGGCCACCATTTTCTCGAGTAGCTTGCATGAGCAACACGTCAGGGCAATAGGCCGATAGCCCGCCACCTCCGCCGGATACTTTCCACTTGTATCGGGACCACAATGGCCTCCCTCCAACGGGAAGGGAACGACCCCTCAACCCACATCCGGATGAAAAGATCCAGCAAGAAGTGCAGAGCCGTCGGATGCAGATTCCAAATAAATTCATAAGGAGTGTCATCAGGACCAGGGGCAGAAGAACGACGGGTTGTCAAGGCAGCCCGAAGTTCCCGCATTGTAGAGACGGTTATTGGGCTCGTTCTCATGTGGTGGGAACGTAACACCCGACAACGGACGACCCGCAGCTGAAGGCGAATGAGAAACCGTAGCGAAAGCCACGGCCAGCCGATCGGCCACAGCAGTAGGATCCGACAAGAAGCTGTCCCCGTCCCGAAGGGAAGGGCAACAAGCAAGGACCGGCTTCCCCTCAATACTACGTACCTTCTGCCACACAACAGCAGAAGGGGTAGACGAGGAGATGCCAGACACAAATGTACGCCAAGAGGCCCGACGGGCCAACTTGAGGGTATAGCAGGCGAAAACCTTCGCCCACCGCATTTCAATCAAGTGTTCTAGGCGACGGGTGCGGTTGAAGCGGCGCGTTGCCCTCTTCCTCTCTCACACCGCCTGCCGACATGCTGGAGTCCACCACGTGACGCCACGCGTCCGCGGGCTACCAGAAGAACGAGGAATACAGTCCTCCGCTGCGCCCACCACCACCGGCTCGAAGAACTCCAAGCTCTCATCTACAGAGCCAAAGTCCAAAACCGAACGGGCAATGACGGAACGAGCACTGAAGGATGGCCAGTCAGCCCGCGCCAGGCACCATCTCGGTCGAGACGAGACACCCGGCTGCGGTCCGACCGGCTCAAGACAGACTGGGTAGTGATCACTACCATAAGAGTCCCCCAACACCCTCCACGAAAAATTGAGTAGAGCATCTTGGGACACCAATGAGAGATCAATACAGGTAAATGAACCCGTTGGTTCGTGGAAATAAGTAGCCTCGCCAGAATTGAGGCAAGCGAAGGAAAGTTCCTCCATTAAGGAGAGCAATATACCAGCAACATTTGTCGAACGGACATCTCCCCAAGCCGGGTTGCGACTGTTAAAGTCCCCGAGGAGGAGAAACGGCCGAGGCAGTTGCAACACCAACTCGCGAACCGCGTCGCGAGAAGGAGGGCCATGGGGAGGAATATAAATCGAGCAGTGTACTGGCGATCAAAAAGAGCCGCACAGCCTGCAAGGAAGTACGAAGATGCACACCTCGCGAGGGTATCGAATGATGAGCATAAATTGCCGCACCCGACCGGCGTGTGCTCATCCGGGACGCAAGGGAAACCAACGTAGCCAGAGAGACGAGGGAGCTCCCGCGCAGCCAGGATAGTCTCCTGGAGACAAACGCAGGAAGGCCGCTCGCTCTCCAGCAAGGAGGCAAGATTTTCCCAGTTAGCTAAGAGCCCCCTACAGTTCCAATGCAAAACGGAACTACAGGGGAGAGAGGCAGAATGAGAGGCAGAGAAAATAAAGAACAGAAAAACAGCCACGGACCAAGCTGAGCAGCAAACTCAACGGTCCGTAACCAGGGGCGGAATCGGTCGCCCCGACTCACCCTGAATGGGGAGAGTAGGAGTCACAAGAGGCAAGCCGCGGAGACGAGGAGCCCTATTACGGGAGGCCACAGACTCCGCAGCCGCTCTACCCTTAATAGAACGAGGGCGGGGAAGTGGAACAGGGAGTTCAAAGGGGGGCTCCCCTGGGGGAGAAGAGACGACAAGACGGGCCCAGCCGAAACCTCCGGCTCCCCACCAGGGGTAGGGTAGGGAGAACCAGATGTTCGAGGGCTCGTCACACCAGGCAAGTGTTGACGGGGAGGGGAGGAGAGATCCACCACAGGTGGAAGAGGTAGATCCAAGAGAGAGACCCGACCACTTTCAGCAGGAGCCGAATGGAGAGACTCCATGAATAAGGGCCAGGCCCCTCTCGACCGGGTCCACCGTGGGAACCGAGTCAGGAATAAAAGGTGTCACGGGGCGGTGTATTTCAACCGACACCCGAACACTAGTTAGGGCGCCAGGAAGTGACGCCCCACCGGCCCCTCGTAGAGGGGAGGGAGTCCCGAACAGACCAGGAGCGGCGCGCCGCTTCCTCTTCGGTGAAGGGGAAGCAGGGCGAACAGTGGTCATGGACGGGTCTGGAGGACTCCGACCACAGTGACGCTTCCTCCTCCCCTTTGGGGCATCACCTTCCCAACCCGAGACGGGCAGGCAAGGATCCAGACCCCAAAGCCGGAGGGAGAAGGGGCACTTGCAGGTAGGGAGTCAGACCCGGTGACTGAAGTTGAGGCAGGGGGACAAGAAGGTTCCGCGGCGCCAAGAGGACCACCAACCCCAGGAACTTCCAGGGGGGGCACCACTCCAGTAGGCGCCGGAGTAGCACGGGAGGGCCCCGAGGACCCGCCGGAACCAAGAGCCTCAGCATAGGACAATCCCCGCCGCGGCTCCCGTGCACTAAGGAATTCGCTATTCCGTAAGGACTGCACTTCGAATTCAAACTTGAAAACGGGGCAGTCCCGAGAGGAAGGATAGGCCCCCGAACAGTTCGAGCACGGAGAAGGGTGCGCAGGCCCACCGCAGCGGACTAGCTTACCCTCACGGCGGCACGCAGAGCTAACATGACCGAACCGGTTGCAACCAAAGCAGCGAACCGGATCGGGCACATACGGCCGCACCGAAAACTCGCAAGACCGTCGATCACCCATGCCCCAGAACACCTGAGCCGGAGGCACAAGGGAGTCAAAGGTCAGGAGCAGACGGAGTAAGAGCACCATCCCGGCGCGAAGAAAAGCGGAAGACCTTCGTAACCCCCTGGGAGGCGAGGTCCTCCTGCAATTCGCCAACCGGGATTGACAGCAGGCAGGAAACGAAAATGGTGCCTTGACAGCTATTCAGTTGCGGATGGGGAGTCAGAAACTTTGCAACCCAGAACATCCTGCAACTGAAAAGACTCACTCACCCCCAAAGAACGGGACTTCAAAAGAAGAGACCCATCCCTTAAAGGGTGATCATCATAACGGCAGGGAACCCCCACCGTTTTAAGACGCTGAAACACCCGTTCCGAGTTGCCCGGAAGGGAGCCAGCAGAAGGGCGAAGAATAAGGAACCTGTCCACCGGACAAAAAGTGACAGGGCCATGTGTGACGGTAACCCGGAATGGACGGGAGAACGAGGGCCGCAAAGACCCCGCCCTACGGCCATCACGAGCCCGGCAACGAGTTAGACGTCGCAGAGGACGAGAAAGGGCCATACGGCTTAAAGGTCAATCCAGCGGAGGCAGAGGCCGTTGAACGACCAGAAGTAGTAGTCTTATCCAAGTCCAAGGACAGGCCAGAGTCGTTAACGTGGAATGGAATGAAAGAGACAGAAAAAAGTCTCACAAATAAGGAATGGAATGAAAGAGACAGAAAAAAATGGAATGAAAGACAGAAAAAAATCTCACAAATAAGGAAGCGAAAGGGATGAATGAAATGTATGAAAGGAATGAAAGACGCGGCTTCAATAATGATACGAAAGAGGAGTGTCTAAATGTTTATGAAACGAGCGATATTGAAAGTGCATATACGGTGCGAGAGGACGGAGTGTGTCTGCAGAAGAATCTGACCTTGAGAGCGGAGTCTGCCTCATGCAGACCTCATAACGAGTGCGAGGAAAGGGAAAGCGACCTTGACTTTGGGGTAAGGCTTCAGTCGGAGGACACAGACGCTGTGAAAATAATAACGGTGTACGAGAAAAATGTATGAAATGTTCGAATTAAGCGAGAAAGAAATGGAAGGAATGCTAGAATTAAAATCTGAGAGCTCAATGAATGATAGTGTGATAGATGAGGACACGATAGACCGAAGGGAAATTGATCCCCCAACGGAAGCACAATGGGTAAATGGAGTATATTGTGTTCATGTGACGTGAATATGAGACATAACGTGACGAAGAATGACTCGTGTTTGTATTGTGGGAACGGAAGTAGTTTGAATCCGACGAACAAAAATGTAAATTGCGAAAATTAATTAAAACGAGTGAGGAAAATATCGTGATAATGGACGCGGATGGATTGGCTATACAGGAAATGACGGAATTCAGCGAGAGATATAAATGAAGTAGCTCCTCGAATGATTGCCCCTGGGAATTGACCAGGGTAAAAATAAGCGAAAGTTGCGTGAGGGAGAATGCAGAACAAAAAATAATGAATGTAAACGGTGCCATGATGTTCCTTGAACTTTTGAACGAAGGGGCCGATGTCTGTTTAACAAGGGAAGGGTCAATTGACAAGTGAATTTCGACCCCAAGTCGAAATTACGAGTCATAGGCGTAAGGCGGTAAATGACGAAGTCCTAACCACCATGGAACAAATAAAAACAAAAATGGGCATTGAGCGCGAGAAATATGATCTTACTGCGTTGCTCGTTAAAGAATTGCCTGAGGGATTAAACTTTATTTTAGGGGCGGATTTCATCCGAGGAAACCTCATACATAATGCAGGTAAAGGCACGGGGTTTGTGGCTTAAATAAATGAGATACAAATCCCCTTGAGTACGAAATTGATGAGAGCCCCTAACCAAGACCAAAACGCGGAGAAAAGAGGTAAACAACCTCCCTCTCCCATTAATACGAGGGTCCACTTCCATTGCCCCTTTAGCTGGAGCAATTTTAGAAGTACGGACTCCTTCCCCGTTGAAGGAGGGATCCACTCTAATCGTAGAGGCGAGAGAAACCCCTTTAAATCTAAGGGTAGAACCGCAATTGGTTTGCGCGAACGAAGGAGAGAATGTATCCGTTATCGTGAAAAATGAATCTGCTCATGATAGAGCACAGGTGGAAGAGGTAGATCCAAGAGAGAGACCCGACCACTTTCAGCAGGAGCCGAATGGAGAGACT
This sequence comes from Bathynomus jamesi, assembly GCA_023014485.1. Lineage (NCBI taxonomy): Eukaryota > Metazoa > Arthropoda > Malacostraca > Isopoda > Cirolanidae > Bathynomus > Bathynomus jamesi. Next base: position 331,717 of record JAJOZX010004436.1, read on the forward strand.
CCATGAATAAGGGCCAGGCCCCTCTCGACCGGGTCCACCGTGGGAACCGAGTCAGGAATAAAAGGTGTCACGGGGCGGTGTATTTCAACCGACACCCGAACACTAGTTAGGGCGCCAGGAAGTGACGGATAGTTTGCGGTCGCACACAGGTCGACCACCGGAAGTAATTTAAAGGTCCTGATTGCTGGTCTAGAAGATGAACTTATCGGCTAACGTTTAGAAGGCGATCGAACGAGTAAACAAGACACGCACACTAATTAAACCAAAGGGAACAAATGGGTTAAACTCTTCCCCGGGACAATAAAGAAAAACGTTCTTTCCTTTTAACAAATCTTTTACCATTTAATATATAATCAAATTAATCTCCCTCCCCCCCTCGGAAAGTTGACTGAAAGGCATGATTCCGGTTTGGAGTTAAAAATGTTCATATAACTACGTATTTCATATTTTCTTTTTCAAATAGCATATATTTTTCACTGCATATCGTTTATAAAATATTTCACGTTCTAATATCGTGGCGACTGACGCAGAGTTTAATGGGAAAATATTCATGAGTAAGAGGTTAGCGTGAATGCCTAAATAGCATGTTTCACGCGTCCGAATCAACTCTCTTTAAATTCCTCGAGTTTAATGGAATCGAGTGGAAAATTTATAAAAAAGAATTCATTAAGATTTCGAGAGAAGAAATTTTCTTGTTTATAATTGCTCATATAAAATATTTTTGTTTTGTCTTAAAGAAATTGCTCCTGAATTAATCATGATCTCCGTCCTCTTAACCTTATGCGCCATACACGTTGGGGCGCAAACCTTCTCAAATCACGGAGTCCTTTTCCAACCAATGGGCTCCCTAATTCTGCAAGGCCCCACGTACACTTTCAGCGCACGTCTCAGTCTGAAGCCCGACTATCGAAACCTACTGATCCTGAACCGCCCCGCGGTTTCGAGATCACTTACATAGTAAACTCCTCGTTTACGAAAGAAGCCTTACACCACTTCAATGCTTCCTTGTCGCGAGGAATAGACCTCCAGGATATGACTCGATACCTCCGACGAGTCACCCTCAAGAAGTCAGACGAAGGAACGACCTCCTTCGTCTCCTACTCCACCCTCACCCTTGGTTTCGTATTGGGAATCGCCGTCATCGGAATTGCGACCTGGGAGGGACGATGCTGTCGCCGCCGAGATCCTCCACCGGTACCAACTACCAGGTTTAAAATCCCTGCATCGGGCCCCCCGGAAGCTCAGGTGACCAGATCGCCAACGCCCCCAAGAAGGCCCCCTCATGAATTTCGCTTTTCACAGACGAGCCAAAGTTTCGTCAGAAGATTGTCCTCGACAATTCAGTCATATCGCACGCCAGAATCAGCACCTAACGTTGGCTACGAGGAAATGGGCATTCCCGTAATTAAGACCTAAACCATTTCTCCCATATGGCCCTTTTGTGCTTTCCCCCATTTTTAATGCTTACGAAAAAACGACCGAATGAAGGTAGTTTAATTTATTGAATTAAATTTACATGGTAGAATTGAATTGCTAAAGTAATAACTTCATTCGGTAGTTAGTGCGTAACTTACTGATAATTAGTGGTGTTTAATTTAATTAAATACGTAATATTTTCCTTCAGTGATTAGTGCTTAACGAATTAGTGTTCGATTTACGAGCCTTAGTGAAATGACCTCTCGTGCAATTTATAAGTTTCTCCGTCTGTGTATTTCAAATTTTCTCCCTGCTATATCGCTTTCCTTTACTTATTTAAAAAAAAACATTAATTTATAAAACCATTATGATATCATTTTGTGTCATAAAGCGAGATTGCGAAAGTCTCTCGAAAGCAACTTTCTGTAGAGATCAGATTCTGACCAACTTGTTATTACGCTGACGACGCAGGTAAAGCTTGCATTCGAATTAATTGCTGACCGCACCTGATAACTAAATTATACTGCAAAAAATATATTCATATAATTTCATTAAATTAACTAATAAAGTAGGCCCTCGTAATGTAGGCTTTCGTCTTTCGGTTGAGTATGCAAATTTTAGTATAGAAAAAAGAAAAAAAAAAGAATTTTTGTTTTTACTTATAAAATTTATGAACTTTATGATTTATGAAAATTTCATTTAGTCATCCCTTTGGAAAACTATAAGTCGTTAGGCGACTCGTCGTACGAGTTATTCCTCCTAAAGATGCATACTTTCAGTACTCACGGTATTTATTATGTAAATAAAATTTTAGCTTATTGATTTGACAACTTCAAATTTATTTATAAACAGTAAGCAAGCTTAACTAAATTAATGTTCGATTGAATTTCTCATATTATCATTGTAACTACAGTTCTAATGTATCTGGATAGACCTAAGTAACCTAAATTCGTGTTTTGAGAATTGCCTCTCCACTACGAATCATTTCCGCTCACGGAGCATTTATCTTTCCGTATTCACGGACCAGTGAAGTCCTTCGTTCGGCCTCAAGTTCCCTCAGGGACTTGATACTTTTTTTTTTTTTTTTTTTTTTTTTTGAAGGAACGAATTTGTTATACACAAGCCACTTGATTCCCCATAATACCCCATGTTTTATCTTCAATATTTAAAACAGCCCTTGAGATAAACCTCGAGTGTCCTCATCGACTCGTGCGACGCTCCCCCCCCTTTTTCTTTGTTCTTAAATGCTTGCCTCGGCGCGTTTTGGACTCGCAGGAGGGATGGAGTACGAACACAGATGCGGGGAAAAACCCGCCAGAAGATATCTGGCGCTTCGTCGAGAATGAAAGGCCGGGTGGCGCTCTGGTAATCCTCCGAGTAGACCTTTGAGAGGGTTTGCTCGTTAAAGACTAAATTTGAGAGTTATTGAGTGAGATTCGAGATCTGAGTTCGAGAGAATATTGAGATTTTGAGTTTATGAGGAAATATTGAGAGCCGTTAACCTAAACTACTGCGAGGGATGTAGTGGATGGGCAACGATAGAACTTAAATTATTTAATTAATGTTAAGACTAGTTTAAGAAAAAACCTGAACTTGACCATACTATATTTCGAATTTGAGACTGAACTTGTAGCCAAATGTGACTTAAATTTATTGATTAAAAGCTAATCAAACAAACCATTTCATTATCAAATACACACTAAAATCGGGGGTACAGAAGTAAGCGGAGGATAAAGAATTCACGCAGAGGGTCACTAACTTAAAGAAAGATTTATTATAACTTCAATTTACTTATCGAGCATTTAGCAGTGACCTTGGAGAAAAAACAATTTGTAATAAGGGTCCATCTCCCCTGACAACGGACAATTTTTTATTACAAACTGGTGTCAGAAGAGGGGATAAACGGATTTTTTATTACAAAACTGGTGTCAGAAGTGGGATAAACGGATATTTTTTATTACAAAACTGGTGTCAGAAGAAGGGGATAACGGATTTTTATTATATATACACACACATATATATATATATATATATATATATATAATTATGCGGGTTGCTTCTACAGAGCTTCAATTTAATATTTAGGAGAAATCCAATGACAAGGAGAAATGTAAATGCCATAAAAAGTCTTCTTTATTGCGCAACGTTTCGAGCAATACGCTCATCTTCAGGCTGTTTAATAACAATGTGAAATTAAAATCAATATTGAATGAAAAACAAAACAGAAAATTTCTATAACCTATTCGTAAAGACAAATTTTAAAAGACTGAGAAAAGAGGGTTAAATTCTAAGTTATACAGATTTACATATAAAAATTAAGAAGTTATTTTTAAATACATGTAGTAAATGTGAAATTAATACACTGGAAAAATTACCAATAGTACACTGGAACAATGGAGCTATCTACCTTACACAGCAGTATCCGAGGCCGACTAATTTGAGCAGAGGCAGAGGCAGAGGCAAGGAACGGGAAACACGAAAGATGGCGAGGGAGATAGGGGAAGGAGGGATTATAAGGAATTGGGGAAGGAGGAGGGATCATAGCAAATTGAGAGGGACGGACGATGAGTCAACATTCAGACTAGGGGACAATGCTTTAATGAAAAGGGATTCTAAAATTCTTAGTGAGTTGGGACAAGTATTACAACCAAGAATTTTAAAATTGTCTAAAGTGACATCAATTTTGCATTTAATGCTATGTTCACGAATACTGGAGGCTTCCTTAGTTTTTAAAATTTTACCTGTTCGGCCACTTATTCCCATATGCGAATAAAATCTAGCCCTGAGAGAGCGAACAGTGCTGCCGATGTAATTCCCAAGGAGACACCTGGGGCAGGTAAATAAATATACAACACCGCTACGCAACGAGTCAGGGGTTCGATCCTTCGCTGAGAAAAAGCTACCTAAAGACGTTTTATTAATAAATATGATGCGGAAATCAGTATGATAAAAAAATTTCCTTAACAATTTTGTAAATTTAAGCTTAAATTCCTTATTCAAGGGACCCATTTCAGGTACCAAGAAATATTTTATATCCTTCGGCACAGTAATACATGGAAGTTGAGGGCTATAAACATTATTTAAGAAGGATCTAATTAGTTTGTCTACATATTGAACAGGAAAACTATTATTAGTAAAGTATGATCTTAGATTATTAAATTCATCATTAAGTAAGGTAAAATTAGAGGTCAAATTATATCCTCTGAACAGGAGAGTTTTAATACAAGACATCTTATAGTTGAAATCAGTAAAACTAAAAAAATTCATGCCCAAACCAGTGAAAGTGGGTTTCCTATAAACTGATGTAGTAATAGAATCACCGTTTTTCGAAATTAAAAGATCTAAGAAGGGGAGGGAGCCATTTTGCTCAGTTTCCATTGTATACGTTATATTGGGGTGCAAAGAATTTAGGAAGTTAAAGAATTGTTGCGCTTGTACCGCATTATCAAAGACTGCTATCGAATCATCAACGAAGCGTCGATAGAAAATTGGCTTGAGATGAGTGGGAGATTGTCTAAAAATTGCACTTTCTAAATGAGTCATAAAAAAGTCAGCTGCTAACGGTCCGACTGGTGATCCCATCCCTACCCCACCACTTTCACTGGTTTGGGCATGAATTTTTTTAGTTTTACTGATTTCAACTATAAGATGTCTTGTATTAAAACTCTCCTGTTCAGAGGATATAATTTGACCTCTAATTTTACCTTACTTAATGATGAATTTAATAATCTAAGATCATACTTTACTAATAATAGTTTTCCTGTTCAATATGTAGACAAACTAATTAGATCCTTCTTAAATAATGTTTATAGCCCTCAACTTCCATGTATTACTGTGCCGAAGGATATAAAATATTTCTTGGTACCTGAAATGGGTCCCTTGAATAAGGAATTTAAGCTTAAATTTACAAAATTGTTAAGGAAATTTTTTTATCATACTGATTTCCGCATCATATTTATTAATAAAACGTCTTTAGGTAGCTTTTTCTCAGCGAAGGATCGAACCCCTGACTCGTTGCGTAGCGGTGTTGTATATTTATTTACCTGCCCCAGGTGTCTCCTTGGGAATTACATCGGCAGCACTGTTCGCTCTCTCAGGGCTAGATTTTATTCGCATATGGGAATAAGTGGCCGAACAGGTAAAATTTTAAAAACTAAGGAAGCCTCCAGTATTCGTGAACATAGCATTAAATGCAAAATTGATGTCACTTTAGACAATTTTAAAATTCTTGGTTGTAATACTTGTCCCAACTCACTAAGAATTTTAGAATCCCTTTTCATTAAAGCATTGTCCCCTAGTCTGAATGTTGACTCATCGTCCGTCCCTCTCAATTTGCTATGATCCCTCCTCCTTCCCCAATTCCTTATAATCCCTCCTTCCCCTATCTCCCTCGCCATCTTTCGTGTTTCCCGTTCCTTGCCTCTGCCTCTGCCTCTGCTCAAATTAGTCGGCCTCGGATACTGCTGTGTAAGGTAGATAGCTCCATTGTTCCAGTGTACTATTGGTAATTTTTCCAGTGTATTAATTTCACATTTACTACATGTATTTAAAAATAACTTCTTAATTTTTATATGTAAATCTGTATAACTTAGAATTTAACCCTCTTTTCTCAGTCTTTTAAAATTTGTCTTTACGAATAGGTTATAGAAATTTTCTGTTTTGTTTTTCATTCAATATTGATTTTAATTTCACATTGTTATTAAACAGCCTGAAGATGAGCGTATTGCTCGAAACGTTGCGCAATAAAGAAGACTTTTTATGGCATTTACATTTCTCCTTGTCATTGGATTTCTCCTAAATATATATATATATATATATATATATATATATATATATATATATTACAGGGAATCTGTGTAACTAGGGATTTCATAAAATCCCTAAAATGTTCAAGGATTTCATGCAAGGTTAACTCGTGATATTTTCGTTAGTTTTAACAAAAATATCACGACTTAACCAAACCAATCATCAAGGGCGTACAGTTGACCTAACTGGGCATTCAATAATTTTCCTGTAGGTTTAACAAAAATATCACGACTTAACTTTACATGAAATCCCTGAACATTTTAGGGATTTCATGAAATTCCCTGAACAACTTCGATACGCAACACTGAACTAAACTACACCGTTACATAGTTAACTGTTAAACTGGCATGGTGCACTTTGATCCAATAAACGTTCAAAGCATACTTTCAAATTTATTTTTGATAGTTTGTCTGCCGTCAACGCTTTCTCTTCTTAAACCTTTCATGCCGTATGGACGCAAATGAGACCATCAAATTTTATGAGATTTTAGTCATTCTGGAGATATAACACGAGTTTTTTTTTTTGTGGCATGAAAAGTAAACGAAAATCAGGTATGAAAGGGTTAATTAAAAAGTAATTAAACGATAAAGTTCATTTAAGTGTAATAAGTGAATAAGTAAATTGTTTACCTTTCGTGTGAAAACGCTGATCACCTCTTATCTTGTGGCAAGTCTCGCAGAAACACACATTTCCATCGGCACTAAAATACGCACCTGAAAATAGAATAAATTATGATTACAATTTCCTACCGATGCGGAGTTGCCATCTTAGTTATTTTTTCTTCTTTACATACCCTGTCAGTAGAAGGCAAACCTCTGGTTGACGAACTTGTTGCTGAAGACGAAAGTATTGCTGCAAAAATAGCGAATTTTTTTGCCCTCTCACCATTTTTCAATTTTAATTTAATGTAATGTTTAGAGGAGAGGAAGTCAAAAAAGAAGATGGATGGACATGATGAACGAGTGTATGGAGAAGGGTGGACTTCATCTGGATGATGCACGAGAAGTGGCTGCGAGTAGATTGGAATGGAGGAGGTTTATTAGAGGTCTGTAAGGTCGGGACTTACTCTTTTATTTTGACAAAGCCAGGAAGCACCACCACGCATGGGGTATGAAGCACCTCGGGTGTGGAATTTAGCCATGCGGTTCACCAGGATGCTGGTGTGAATGTGTATGCTTTAGTTTTTACCTTCTTTTTTCTTCATTACCTTATATATTTTTTATCTGAACATGTCTGCATTCTCATCCCAACTCATTTGGGAAACAAGATTTTTGATAATGTATGTTCAAATATTTCATCGTTGAATACATAATTCATACCGATAATTCAAATCCACAATTACTTGCGTGGTCAAAATCTGAGTACTCCATCAGTCTGCTCAACAATTTTTCTTTTTCTGCCGTTAATAGTAGTCTCTCAGGTCTCCCTCTCCCTCAAAGCTTAGCTTTTAACTCGCAATATATCTATTAATACATTTACGTTATCTTACGTTATTTTAATCTCACGTGACACAAAGGATAATGCCCTGAAATCAAACACCCTTCAACATTTTAAACTTTCGCAGGGCAACCGAGTTCCGACTGCGCGATAGTGGAATGTACGGTACAGTTGTACGCATCTTCAATGCACTTTCATAAAATAAGACTTGTGAAGTTATGCCGTAATAAGACTTTTCAGATATTCAATTAGGACGCTCAAAAAACTGCAACATCTGATTTGAGGAAATATTAAACATTAATATTAGAAGACTGAAAAAATTACTATTTTTTTCGAAATGGCTTTTAGGAAGATTTTACTAAATTTTTATACTATTTGAAACTTTCAATAGGTCAGGTATAGTTAGGGTAGCTGGTGGTGGTTGTTTGATGGGGTTGTTTAACCTCCTTCGCAATATCTAAGGTTATATGACGGAGGGGACCTACCTACAGCTTTAAGTGGGATCTGAACCATGGGTCGCTACATCTGGACGCGGAGGACGGTCACCTATCCAACTACTACCACGACCCAATGTCGCTTAATATCGCTGATCAACCGGAAGCGATGTTTCAACATTGGCCACGACGTAGCCTGTCAGGGTGGGTTATGTTACATAAAGTTAGGTTAGGTTAAGTTTCGTAGTCTTTGTTGTACTAGGCCGGGCTGAAACTATAATTTTTGTTTGATTTTAATTTATCACAGTGACTAACAGTTGGCTTTTGATATAAAAATAAGATTCCTGAAAAAAATAATTGGTGGCCACCAACGTGCGTCCGGCCACCCCCGTTTTTATAAAAACATCTAATGCCGCACTAGCAAAATCAGGAAAATGGCAATATCTCTTCTTCTGAACATGCTAGAGAGATGGTTTGCATACCAAAAGATGCAGAATTTGATTTAGAACAAATTATTAAGTGTGGTATTTTTTCATAAAACCTTTAGTTTTTGAGTTATTTTAGAAAAACTCATTTTTTGGGCCCATAGACCCCCTTTCGACTGAATGTCAACACAATAAAACATTCTCAAGCTACAAATTGACATGTATTAGTGGTTTTCAATCAGCAATCAAAATCAGCCATTTTAAATTCATTGAAAATGCTTTTTGACATTCCAAAACGCCAAACATTAAATTATACAATTAACAAATTGTCATTTTGTCATATTTTAGCATGATAAATAATAATCTAGAACTTAAAATATTTTTTAGACACAAAATCTTTCATTAATTTACGTGATCTAATTTTGTTTCTAATAAGACCATCTCTACGCTCATGACCTACAACAGCCAAGGATGCTTCAGTGACAAGCTTGATGTGCCTTTCAACATTCTGACTGTGGCACTCGTGATCCAGTTTCAATGCGGTATTAATGATATCACGCAGTTCATCATTACTGAATTCTTTTAATACAGGTGGAACAGTTTCCCATTGGGACATAGCAGACAGCTTGTGGTATGCAGAAGCTTTGAAATTGATGATTGGCTTTCTAAAGACCCTAACATTCTCATCTATAGCAGGATATTCATCAGTACCACCTTCATGATCCTCTTCATTCTCATCATCACTTTCAATTATTCCACCTGCAAAATCATTGCTACTACCAGATTCATCATCAAAATCCTCTATAACTCCCCTCAGACACAGAACTTTATTGACAGCACACCTCCTCACCTCTTCATCTTCATCAGCCAGCATTCCAACTAAAATATTTTCACCATGAGCAAAATAGCTGTTATTGTTTAATACGTCATAACAAATTTCTCTAATTTTCCTGTCAGGGAATTTATTTACTCTTTGGATCATATTGAATAGGTTTCTTGACCCATCACTTAGCCTCTTATTAGCCTTGATATTGAACCAACTGTGAAAGCATACTTTGATGATGAATTCTACTATGATTTTGAGGTTCTTACTGGGTCTTTTTTGAAACATAAAAACGAAGAATTCTACAGGCTAAGGTGAGCCATCGAGAGTGATTTAGCAGGCCAACTTCTAAGAGTGCAAGGTCTTCATCCACTTCACCAGTAATAATTGCCCAGCAGATGCAGTATCCATAGTATTGGTCTGTTGATAAATTATTGACCACCTCATTTGGTAGAAGCACAAATGCAGGATAAGGTATAGATTTGAAGTCCACAACATTCCATTCTGACACATCCCCATTGAGCTGAGAACCAATAGGGCCAGAAAATTTGTCTGGACTTTTTGTTGTCCCATCTAAAGTTATGAAGATGTGTCTAAGTGGCAATTCATTTAGATGCCGAAGACAAATATCCCACTGAAGAGGTTGCCCTAAAAACATTTCCAAATATCTGATTGACCCATGCATATGTCCTTTGTTAGTATTTGTCCCATCTGCTTTAACTAAGTTTAATTTGGCCTCAAGTTCTGTCCCTTTAATGATCTTATAAATGCCATGAGCAATGTCAATGCCTTTGCCACTCTCTGGGGTAAAATGGTCGAGGTAGAAATCATCTGAAAATAAATGTAATTAATTTTACAATTAAATAAAAAGGAAAAAGGAAGGAATAAAGTTAACTGGACAGTTGTCACTTAAAAATAAAAAATTTTAAGTAATTGAAATATTACTTTATAGTACAGTAATATAACAGCATAACGCCTATAACTGTATGACAATCATTTCCATTTACCTGGCTCTCCAGTAATGACATAATGTTCCTCTAGGATTGTGGATGTATAATACTTTTCATTTACTTTGTTAACAGCAAGTGTAGCATCCTTTCTACCATCAAAGCCAATGCCAGTCACTTTTTCAAATATCACTTCTTCTTCCTTCTTCCTTCCAGCTCTCAATTTAGCTCTCTCCCTTCTCAACTTGTTTCTGAAAAGTATTTCAAAAATATTGGCCATGCATTACTGCATTAGCATTATACAAAATACAAATGTCAGTGTCCTGTTTGAAACTAATTAATATAAATACAAAATAGAAATTTTGACGCTAATTAAAAATAATAGTAAATCTGGTGATTTAGAACTTATAGCAGAAGCTAAGAAATGTAATATCTAGAGTGATTAAAAACATACTTATCAATAACATTTTGTATGTTATCTGGGTGATTACTCCAAAGTCCACCAATGTAGCAGAACCAATAGCCACTCCTGCTCTATCACTTACTTGATATCTGTTAGGATATTTAAAGTAGATTTACATATCTATTGTCAATGAATAATTTATTGGTAATCTTAATCTCTTAGTCACAATGATTTCACTTTAAGCTGTATTAAAAGATTTATCTTTCAGTACTATACCTGTCACATGCTTCAGCTAATGAGCGTAATCTAGTTCTGTTCTGTAATGTTGAGACTTCTGGAACATAGTCTGCATCAAATGAATCATTACAACTGTCGCTATCTGTCAACTCAGGAATGTCCATAGGTTCAGGAGGATGAGGAGGAGGAACTGATTCTTTTGCTTTTTGAGATTGAATAACCCGTGATTTGAATTTTAAGTCAGTGGCTGTTTCTGGGACTTCTTTCAGGGTACAGTAACCATGCCTAGTTGTTTTCTGGTCCTACAAAGTGATTATATTTCATTACACTATAATGTATCTTTTATCTATGGGTCTCTATATATAAATTGAAATTCTTACAAAAATGAGAAAATACTAAAATATTACTTATCATTAACATCATTAATAGTGTATTATTGATATTACTAACTTATTAAATGCACTTTAAAAATTGTAGCAAATTATTAATAATTGATAATATTAATAATTGATAATTAATTAATATTAATTAATAATTTACAACTTGAAATTCAATCAACAGACCTACCTCATAAAACTGGTAATCAGATTCAGTCATTTTTAGTAAGTGCTTTTTCTCTGTATCTGCCAACAGTTTGTGATCATGTTGATATATGTCAAATAAAACGTTTACAGTTTTCAGAAAATCATCCAGATCTTGATGATATTTAGGTCCCCTTTTCTTTTTGTCATACTTCAGAAGGCGGTTGAATTCCTTTATTTGGGTTTTCAGTCGGCTCTGTATGGCATTTACTGATATCGGATAAACATTATATGTGACCCACAATTTATGCAATTCCTCAGAAGTAGCTCTCAGTACAGCATCTGTTTTATAGTCTCCGAAACACAAACACCTTTCAATAACTTGCTTCAACGTAGGCAATTTCCCTAAAGGAAACTGTTCTGCTGGCATAAAACGTACATCACCAAGTACTTTAGCAACTGTTTTCCTTGTAGAAGTCATACTTTATATTGCAAATGTTGAATTCAATGACAAATTGCAGTTGGAAACTTATAACAAAGGCACCTGAAAAAAAAAGTTTTCAATTTATTACGTTTAAAAAAAGTTCATGAAGCAGCCCCACCCTCTATTCTTTAATCAAGCATAATGGATGCAAGATAACAAGGAAAAGTCATATCATGTGATCACTATGTCCATGTCAACATCCTTTTAGGGCAATGTTAGTAATCAAAAAGCCAAATCATGCTTATTTTAGAATTTCTTTTGTCACTAAGGTCTGTCGAAAGGGGGTCTATGGGCCCCAAAAATGAGTTTTTCTAAAATAACTCAAAAACTAAAGGTTTTATGAAAAAATACCACTCTTAATAATTTGTTCTAAATCAAATTCTGCATCTTTTGGTATGCAAACCATCTCTCTAGCATGTTCAGAAGAAGAGATATTGCCATTTTCCTGATTTTGCTAGTGTGGCATTAGATGTTTTTACAAAAACGGGGGTGGCCGGACACACGTTTGTGGCCACCAATTATTTTTTCAAGAATCTTATTTTTATATCAAAAGCCAACTGTTAATGACTCTGATTAATTCTATCTTGAGTTTTAGCCCGGCCTATAAATGTTGTACAGGCCCCAATACTTCCGTCGAAAATATTTGCATTTGAGAAGCATTTCTCAACTCGTGAGAATTTGGTCCGTCAGTCAAAAGGTTTGTCTTACAAAAGGTCGAACAGCATAAATTACTTTGTTATTCAAATTCCATCCACGAAATGAGATCATTATAACATATTTCCTACTAAAAGCTCAATAGCAATGTTCACATTTTAACTGAAACTCAGTTTCGTCACTGTCTCGTTATAACAACGAAACTAAAATGAAGGTACTGCTATTGAACCGCAGTCGAAGTGTCTCACCTGGCAAGGCGAGCGATGCTTTAAATCGGCTACATAAATTCTGATATTCGCAATTCTTTATCAAGTTGTTTTCAGGACCAGTCGGGGAGACGTCCTGTCGATAGAGAGAGAGAGAGAGAGAGAGAGAGAGGAAAGGAGGGTTTAACATTACTTTTTTAACACTTCAATGCGCGTACATCTTACATACGTGCGTAACTTTTACACACATTACCATTCGGGTTGGATGATAAAATAATCGCGCGTCAAGTTTTAAATGGCGATTATCGTCAGGCTTTGTGATAATCGGCAACACTCATTTTTCAACCAAAAATGGGTACAACACCTACATTTTGAGAATTATGTAAATGGTTACAAGAGTAAAACAACAAAAACAAAATATTTTTAAAAATTCTACAATTTTGTCCAGTTGAACCTCTCTAATGTGGAAATCCCTTTTCCGGCTTACTTTAGAAAAACGGGAAAATCCAGCAAACCACCCGAAAATCGGCAAATTTAGTTCTCGGGAACCTTGACAATCAGGTAGCATCAACTTCATCTGCTGCAGACATCCTCCACGAAGAACCAGATACAGCCCCTGCTAGCCCCAAAGATGAGGACCCTGATGACCCCCACTATTCTTATGATGTCATGTTTGGTTATTTTTTTAATGTTATCATTTTCAATTACTGTACAATAAAATATGTTTTTTCCATGCTTCTCTCTCTCTTTCATGTAAAATACTACAGTATGTACAATGAGGTATAGCAAACGCAGTTTTTTTCACATTTATCTTTTCATTTATGTATGACTATAATATGACAACCCGAAATCCGGCAAGGGTCAGGTCCCAAGGTTGCCGGATTTGAGAGGTTCAACTGCATACGTACACACACACACACACACACACACACACACACACACTATATATATATATATATATATATATATATATATATATATATATATATATATATATATATATATATATTATATATATATATATATATAATATATATATATATTATATATATATTTGGGGATAACTAGACTTAAGCAGTTTGGACACTTCACCTCGAATACGCTTAAGTCTAGTTATCCCCAAATAAATTTTAGATTCGCCCTCGTCAACCCACTGAAATTATCAAATTTTTTAAAGTTCAAAGACAAATTCCTCAAAACTGTATGCCCTAATATTGTTTATAAATACACGTGCGACAGCTGTAAGGCTGCGTATATTGGCAGTACTCAACTCCAACTGGAGGTACGCCTTTCTCAACATTTGGGCTTATCAGTCCGTACCAACTGTCCCCTCAGTAGCCCACCACAATCCGCAATTAGAAACCATAGTAATGAAAACAACCATCCCCTTCACAAAACTCAGTTTGAAATTCTAACTACATCCTTACACAACTCCGAATTTTAGAATCTTTGTACATCTATAGAAACAAACCCTCCATTAACAACAATAGTTCATCTTACAAATTACAGCTCTTCTAACAAACCAACCAACTTTCATAGACACATCATACCTTCCAATTAACTGACCATACAGTTTTCTCTCAGTTTCTGCCAAATATGGAGGTTGACGTAAACATGGTGTATTTACCAGTTGAGGTAATTTTAATTTAATTTTAATGATTTTAATTTTCTTTTGTATTAATGTAATTTTAATGATTTTAATTTTCTTTTGTATTGATGTAATTTTCCTTATTCTTGTTTTAAGGTTTTAAGACATAATTCCTGATGATGACAAAATATTTGTCGAAACGTCTGAAGTATAAAAAATAAATGAAAATGTTTGCTGTTGTTTTGGTCCTTCTTTTCATATATATATATATATATATATATATATATATATATATATATATATCCCCGCAAGGGGGTTCTAAGCTCGTGCTCTTGAGTGCTCTTTGTGCTCGTTTGTACGTGCTTGTTCCTGGAGGTTTCACGTGCGCCCTCCCGGCCCTAGCACCCAAGGATGATGGGGCTCGACCCTGCAGTCCTTGTCATCCTTGGTCTTTTTCCACTTCGACTGTCCCCTCCACCCTTTCTTTTTCCTCTGTCTTTCCTCTCACTTTTTCTTTGTTTTTCCACTGAGATATGCCCTTTAAATAGAGGCGAATCGGTTCTTCCTGAACTAAAAAAAAAAAAAAAAATATATATATATATATATATATATGTGGAGATTGACATTTGTTTGATGCAGACTCTCTATTTACAGAAGCAAGATGAATGAAGAAGGCAAATTGGCACCCAGGAAAAGGTGCCCAGAAGAAGATGAAAACAATGCCCAGAGAGAATATGGGCTTCAAACACCCTCTATGTTAGAAGAAGTCTCATCAGTCCTTAATGTGTTCCGTTTTTTCTTTTTGCAGATAAATAATGTCCCTAGAGTGAGCTAGCCCTTGAGGTTGAAATATTATAAAAGCAATCTAATATAAAAGCATAATTATAAGAAGAATAACACAGAGTGAGAGATTAAAAAGTGAATGATAAAACTCGCAATGGACACATAATGAAGTGATAGAATAGAAGTGATTTGGAATAAAACAAAAGAAAAAGGGAAAACCATTGTATAAAGGATTACCGGGGTACCCCTATGGTGAAGACCAGAAAGAGAAGAAAGAAGAGAAGAAGAAAGAGAACATCAGCATCCGACGCCTATTCAAGAGAAGGTAATTAAATCAGGACTTTCCTTTATCTATTTCTAATCGATCCAACATCTGGTAGCAGAGCATGGTTCTCTAAAGGAATTTCCCTTGTTCAAAGTTCAAGCAACTTTCTGTCGAGATGGCCGACAAGGATGAAGAGAGAAGAGGAAGGCGTGTGGAAGTGCCGAAACTAGAGAACAAATATGAAGAATGGAAGTGGGAGATGACTTTGTGGAAGAAGGTATGCAACGTACCAGAGACAGACCAAGGAGCACATGTAGTTCTATCCCTCAAGGGCAAAGCTAAGGATGTTGTAAGGGGAATGACGCTCCCTGAGATACAGAGTGCAAATGGAGTGGACAATATAATAAAGGAACTAGACAAAGTGTTTCTAGCGGATATGGGGGTCAGGAAATTTAAGAAATATGTGGATATACACAATTTAATGAGAAGCGATAATGTAGAAGTTAATGACTTTTTGGTGGACTTCGAGAACTTGTACCATGAATTTGAAGATCTGTGTGGACTCAAGGATGACTCCATGAAAGCCTTTGTTCTCCTAAGATCTTGTAATCTAAAGGAGGAAGATGTGCAAGGCATTCTTACTGCAGTGGATGATGTGAAGTATGACGAAATTATGAAAATTATTAGACGCAGATTCTGCCTGGAGAAAGGAGCGATCATGAAGGAATTTACCCATATTGATAGAGAAAAAGATGTTCTAATGGGAACCCATGAAAAGCAGGATAGAACCTGGAGAGCTGAACGAGGGAGAGGACGTGGACAACAGGGATCCTACTACAAGGGAAGAGGCAAAGGAGGATGTGCGCTATGTAAAACTGATACTCACCTCACCCGTGATTGTTGGAATGCTTATTGGAATAAAGGAGCAGAGAAGACCAAAGAGAGAAGAGAGAAAAGTGGACGTAACACAGGGCATGGCAATATTAGATACGGGCTGTACAAGCACTGTATGTGGACAGCGATGGCTGGCAGACTTTGTAAAAAGAGGGGGAAAAGTGCTGGAGGAGACATTCAAAGAAGTCACATATAGATTCGGTGATGGAAATATGATAAACTCCGAGAAGAAAATAATTGTCGAGATGAGAAAAGGGAGGAATAAATATAAGATGGAAGTCAACGTGGTGAGGAGTGATGTCCCAATGTTGATGAGTGTCGAATCACTAAGAAGGTTGGGAGCCAAAATAGACTGTAGAGCCTCGATTATTGAAGTGGGAGAAGAAGGAATCAAATTATACCGTACAAGTGGGGGTCATTTATGCCTTCCAGTGTCAGATTGACAATTAAAGGAGGAGGTATTTGCAGCGAAGACTAATGATGACAATACGATGCTGACACCACAGGATTTGACAAAAATACATCAACAGTTTGGACACCCCTCTAATGAAAAACTATTTAAATTGATAAAAAGTGCGAATAAAGATCAGGAGAATACACAAGAAATGATTACAAACATAAGTGATAAGTGTGAAAATTGTAAGAGTTATAGAAGAGCGGAACCTAAGCCTATTGTTGCATTGCCATGGTCCAATGAGTTCAATGAAATAACTATGGATCTGAAGAAGTGGAGGAATGGCTATCTACTAGTGATGGTGGACACTCTGACTAGATATTGTCGTGTGTCATATGTGGTCAACAAGAGAGCAGAAACCATTGTGAGACAAATCATCATAAATTGGATAAGTCTTTTCGGAGCACCTCGAAAAATAATGACTGATAATGGAGGTGAGTTCAACAATGAGATCATGAGAGAGTTCTGCGAATGCTACAATATTGAGCCTATGTATACTGCAGCGGAAAGCCCTTGGAGTAACGGGATGGTTGAGAGATTAAACGCTATAATAGCAGAACACCTCAACAGGGTTCTGATGGATGATGATGGTAGTGATTTAGAAATAGCCATAGCCTGGGTAGTAACTAGTGATGTAGCGGATGTCATTTTTTTCACATCCGCGGATGCGGATGTTTGATTTCAACATCCGCGGATGCGGATGCGGATGTCTACATTTTCGTTATTTTTTAGGATATATTCGAGATTTGTTGTGTTTAACGTATATAATAAGTTATTATATAGAGAGCTGTAGCTATAATGTAGTATAATTGATTAATTGTACAATAATTGCTGTACTTTTCTCTGAACATATAAAATAATATCAAGCATCTAACTAATATAGAAATCAATTAGTGAATTCATCTGCAAATAAATTCGTTATATTTTGTTGAGTTTCAGCCACAATTAGAAACCATAATTGTGTTACCAGGATGCGGGACGTGAACCCAACTCAAATGCACCCCACCGACCTCTTTCCCCAACCTCCACCCTTATAGAAAGAGATCTTTAATTAGCTTGATAACTACTTATATTAAGTTTAAAGTTTTATTAGGCATATTTATAAATGAGTAATTAAAATAAAGTAAACTAAGATGTTCATCGTTTAATGTTCAAACTTAATTATAGGAAGGTTATGCTTAAGGAACATTAATTTTTCTGCCTTTTCTGCTGCCAGTCTGTTTCTCTTTTCATCATATATTAATCCAGCACTGCTAAATAATCTCTCGCTTGGTACGTTTGTTGGAGGACAGGCTAAATGTTTCCTTGCAAGTTTACTCAAGTATGAATAGATATTCTGCGTATTTTTCCACCAACTAATAGGATTGTCACATGCAGCCAGGCGTTTTTCTTGGTGATAGCTCTCGATCATTTTTACTACATCTTTTGACATCGCGTAGGTCTCGTCATTGCTGCTTGACTCAAGAAACTGAGAGACAGATTCTGTGATAGATTTGCTTGTTGAAGGTGTTGGTTCTGTCACTGAAACTTTTATTCTTTTGGTGGGTGGCGAAGCGACAGATTCAAGAGATTGAAGCTCTTCAACTGCTTTGCCAAGTGATGATTTAACTCGTTCTAATGTACTAGGTGAAAATAACTTAGCTTTGTAACGTCGATCTAAGTAGGTTGCAAGAGAGTAACTTCATACAAGAACAGCCTCTCGTCTTGTCGCTTGCATCACTTTTGCGCACAATGAACTAGTTCTATTAATATAGTAGAATTTGATAATTTCCGCTTATTAATGACATTTTATCTCAACGTTCCACATCCGCACGACATCCGCAGTGCGGATGCGGATGCGAGAAAAGGTGCGGATGTGACCTACATCACTAGTAGTAACTGCACAAAACTGCCTACACAATAATAAAGGTTTTAGCCCCAACCAATTGGTATTTGGGAAGAATCCTGTCCTGCCAAACTTACTTAATAATACACCCCCAGCAATGTTTTATGACAAGAGTGAGAGCCAAATCGTAGAAGAAAATCTACACTTGATGAGGGAAGCTAGAGAGCAATTCATGAAGAACGAGGCTAACGAGAAGATCATGAGAGCACTCCACCACCAAATACGTCCGAGTAAAGTGAACGAGATGTCCATCAACGACAAAGTTTACTTTAAAAGAGATGGAGAAGAAAAATGGAGAGGACCTGGGGAAATAGAGGGTATACAGGGCAGTAAAATAGTTTTTGTAAAATATGGTGGTTATCGTTACCGAGTACACACGTGCCGGTTGCAAAAAGCGGTTAAACAAGCAGAAGGGGAAGAACAAGAGATGAAAACAAAGAGAAGGGGAGCGGATACACAGGAAAAGCAGGAGGAAAAAGAAGAGAATGAAGTTACTTTTGGGGTGCCGCCTATTCGACAGGGAAGAGAAGAGGAGGAGAATACGGAAGAAGAAGAAGATGCGAGTGAAGAAGAGAGCATGGAAGAAGCTGCGAGTGAAGAAGAAGAAGAACCAGAACAAGAGGAACAAGTAGAGCAAAGAGATGCGAGATATAAAGCACCCATCATTGGAAGAAACTTTGAAGCCCTGACTCCGGGAATAGGGAAATTGATTAAAGGGAGAATTGTGAGTAGAGCCGGTAAAGTTGGTAAGGATGGAAAAGGGAAATACAGAGATTGGTTCAACGTCAAAATTAATGGAGAAGAGGGGTATAGAAGTATGGATTTTGGTGCCCTACCACGATGGAGAATGTTGCCACCGGTAGAAGAGACTTTATTGACATGGGAAGGTACAGAAATAGAAGGAGCCAAGGAACGTGAAATGAAGCACTGGAGAGAAAGAGATGTTTATGATGAAGTAGAAGATAAAGGTCAGAAAACTGTATCAGTCAGATGGGTGATTACAGAGAAGGAGAAGGATGGTAAGTCCTACGTAAAGGCGAGATTGGTCGCAAGAGGCTTTGAGGAGGAGGAAAATATTCACACGGAATCACCCACATGTTCCAAGGAGGCTTTGAGGTTGGTGATTATGATTATTGAACATATGAAATGGAGATGTAGGAGTATGGATATTACTGCCGCCTATCTGCAAGGGAAACCAATGGAAAGAACGGTTTACCTTCAGCCACCACGGGAGTACAACAATGGCCATATTTGGAAGCTTAAGAAGACAGTATACGGACTTAAGGATGCCGCTAGAGAATGGTTTCTTTCTGTTAAGGAGACATTATTGAAAATAGGAGCCAAACAATGTCATGGAGACTCGGCGGTGTTCTACCGGAAGAAGAATGGAAAACTTGAAGGAGTAATATGCCTACACGTGGATGACTTCTTATGGGGAGGAAATGAAAACTTTGAGAAAGAGGTAATTGATCCTCTGCGGAAAAATTTCAGTTTTGGAAAAGAAGAAGACATGTTCAAATTTTTGGGCATGAGAATATACCGTGATGACAGAGGACATATGACTATGGAGCAAGACGAGTACATAGCATCTGTACAAAAAATGGACATTACCAACCCAACAAGAAGGAAAATGTTGCGCTCAATGTTGAGGAAAGAAGGATGTATAGGAGTATTGTGGGTCAATTAAACTGGATAGCCAGACAATCAAGACCGGATGTTGCCTACGAAGTGAGTGAGAGAAGCTCCTATGGAAAAAATCCCATGACCGAGGACATAAGGAAGATAAATAAGGTAGTGGATAAAACAAAATCCCGAGAGGTACAAATCATATTTCCAAGGGTGGAAAAGATAACGACAAGTGAACTCGTTTGTTATTCAGATGCCTCTCTGGGTAATCTCAGAGATGGAGGATCGCAGGGAGGTTTTCTCATTTTCTGGAAGAATGAAGAGGGAGAGGTCTGTACGATTGCCTGGCGCTCCAGACGCTTACGAAGGGTAGCATGGTCCACTCTCACTGCAGAAATCCTAGCCTTAACTGAGGCTGTGGACATGGCCATTTTTATTAAAGATCTCATAAACGAATTGACTGGGGAAGATATTCCTATTCGATGTCACGTAGACAACAAATCACTGGAGAAGACATTGAAGAGTCTGAAACCAGTTGAAGAAAAAGGGCTCCAGACATATATTGGTAGTCTGAGAGAGAGATTAGAAAGAGGAGAAGTAAGTCAAGTAAAATGGATCGAAACGAGCCAACAACTTGCAAATTGTCTCACGAAGAAAGGAGTTAGCAGTAATGCCCTAGTGAGGGTAATAGAAGAAGGAAGACACCATGAACAATAGAAGAAAAAGAACGAAACCGGACAAAAAATTAGTCACCCCTAATAGCACCGATAGTAGGAAGTTCAAGGTCACACAGAGGGCGCTGATGTAGCATTGGTAAGTGACAAGTAGCGGTGACGTAGCACACAGGATCAGATCTGTTTCGTGAGGTGGTGAAGAACAAAGTGTGTGTTAGATATAGTCTGCAAAATGGGTCGTGAGGCAGACGTTACTCAGTGGCAAAAAGGAGCCATCGTGTTTGGCAGAGCCCACGGACACAAAATGTCTGAAGTAGCCCAATTTGTTGGTGTGTCAACGCGTACTGTCCAGCGAGTTTACAAAGAGTGGTGTAGTTCGCAATCAACTGACAATCGACGGCGTAACTGTGGCCGGAAAACAATTCTCGACAATAGGGGCCGCCGCCATGTTTCTCGTCTAGTAACTGCAAATCGTTTTCAAACCAGAGAACAATTGCTCCAAGAAACCAATGAGGTTCTCCAGCGACCAATTTCCGAACGGACATTGCGACGAGAACTGCATGCGATGGACATCTGGAGCAGGGTACCACGGAAGAGGCCGCTGTTAACAGCAAGTCACAAATTGGCACGTTATAAATGGGCTCAGAGGCACAAAAACTGGACTGCGGCAGATTGGAAACGTGTAATTTGTTGCGATGAGTCCCGTTTTTGTTTGTTCTCCAATGATGGGAGGCGACGAGTACATCGGCAGGTCCAATGAAGCCTTTAATCCTGAATGCGTCGAAGGTGTTGTTCAGGCTGGAAACAGAAAGTGAAGCGCAGGAATAGACACCCACGGACTCTGGCGGAACTTCGGGACCGGACCGGCTGATGAACGAGTGGCAGCAAATCGATGTTCAGTACATGCACAACCTCGTAGAGTCTCTGCCTCGCCGGATTCGTGCGGTTATCAAGGCCAGAGGCGCCGTCACACGTTATTAGGTACATTCTGAGGGGTGACTAATTTTTTGTCCGGTGTGCTTATATATATATATATATAATATATATATATATATATATATAGGGTGTCCCATAAGTCCGGCATCATAACAGAAATTCATATTTTTCTATTTCTACAAACCATAATTCATATTTTTCTATTTCTACAGGCCATAATGTCTGTGAGTAAGGAAGAATGAATCCAGATAATTCTACTCATAGGAAATCGGAGTCAGAGAGAGTAACACCATTACTCCTGACATCATTCACTGTGTGCTTGCTGAGTGGGTATCACGTCTGAATTTGTGTATTGAAAACAATGGTGGACATACTGAGCACGTTCTGTAGCTCGTGATATATATCACGAAAGCGCTCGGACTTTGTGTTTCCTTTTCCCTATGGTTGTTTGCTTATTAATAAGATCACGTGTTATTTTGTGATTTTAGTGCACATATATATATATATATATATATATATATATATATATAATTATATATATAATATATTTTAATTTTATTTTCAAAATATGAACGCTCATGGCCACCAAAAGAAAGGTGGAGAGCAGAGCGAACATAAGACGAAAACTATGAAACAGCTAGCGAAATAAATAATAGACGGAGGAAAAAAAATGGGGGCGGGGACAGATATAGAAAAATCATAGCGGAATCACAGCCGGTAAGGAAGTCGGGAACGAGAGAGAAAGGAGAACAACCCGGTCACCGAAAAGTTGTGATAGAATTCAGCTAGAATAGCGCCAAGCCTATCACAAAGCCCGACGCTCACCAAAAAGGGAAAATACTCTGCGCACAGCGCAGAGTAAAGCGGACACACCACCAGGAGGTGGGCAACTGTAAGTGGAACATTACAATTGGGACATTGGGGCACCCGATCCCCGGCCATCAAATAGCCATGGGTCAGGTGGGTGTGGCCAATACGGAGGGGGGCCAGAGCCACCTCCTTATGGCGCGACCGATGGAAGGAAGAGGCCCAACATCCCAATTTGGGTTTAATCTTGCAGTTTGTTATTTGTAGCGCCATCCCAGCGACTCTGCCACCAGGAGCGCAAAAACCTACGAAAACCAGGGATATAATCTGAAAAGGGGAGGAACACGGGTGAAACCTGTAGACGGCACGCGGAACGGGCAGCTTGATCGGCAACCTCATTTCCAGCTACGTTAACATGTGCAGGGACCCAGCAAAATACCACCTCCTTGCCACCAGAAGTGACGAGGATATGGCACAGTAACTGGATACGTCGAACCAGTGGGTGAACCTGGTCGAAACACTCCAAGCCATCCAGGGCACTGCGGGAATCCGAATAGATAACAAACGACCCATCCGGATGCTCCCGCACCACCTCCAGAGCGCTCAGAATGGCAGAGAGGTCCGCCGTGAAAACGGAAGCCTCATCAGGGAGGCGGGTACATCGGGGAGCAAGGGTAGACGACTGGGGAACAGCCGCAGCCCCAACGCCCCCCGCCGACCTCGAGCCATCTGTGAAGACCGCAACACATGCAGAGTGACAAGCTGTATGCTGAAGGAACAGAGACCGAAGCAAAGCAGACAGAATCGGTCCTGCGAACGGGGCGCAACGCCCTACAGCATGTAACAGGGGTACTCTCCCAAGGTGCAACACCCTTGAAAGAGACCGGTATGACGGATGGAGGAGGAGCGCCCATACCATCGAGGAGGGATGTCGTACTCAACCTGCAGACTATCAACCGGAGAGGAGCGGAAGGCGCCAGATGACATGCGCAGTCCTCTAGAGAGGACCGGGTCCAGTATCCGAATGGCCGTACGGGAGGCGGAGCCATACACCACACTCCCATAGTCTAATTCTGATTGTACCAGGGACACGTACAAACGGAGGAGTGTCCGCCTATCCGCGCCCCATGTAGTATGAGACAAATGTCCCAGCAAATCCAGCGTACGTCTTGCAGTCTCGCGCAGCCTGCGAAGGTGGGGAACCCAGCTCAAACGGCTATCGAAGACCATACCCAGGAAACGTACTGATTGAATGAGGGCCAGAGGCTGACCCCCCAAGTGTAAGATTAAAGGCCGGGACGGCGCCGGAGCCCCGTCTCCTCGACGGAGGGAAAGCCACACACGGTCTTCGGGGAAGACAGCGTAAGGCCCACCGACGACGCCCAACGTTCAACCCGATTGAACGCGAGTTGGACTTGCCTCTCCACGAGGGGGGGGGGACTCGTCCCCGCGGCAGGCATAGACAGCCAGATCATCGGCGAAGACGGAACAACGCACCGAGAGCGGGAGGGCCCCCGGTACCGCAGACATGACCAGATTGAAACAGGAGACGCTCAAGACACCCCTGAGGCACCCCCTCTTCCTGAGCATACAGGTCAGATAGGGCCGCCCCATTACGGACGCGGAAAGTGCGACGGCAGAGGAAGTTACGAATAAACGTAGGCAAAAAGCCCACGAAACCAAGAGACTTCAAAGGGTCCATGACAACTCCCCGATGGGTGGTGTCATAGGCCTTTTGGACATCAAAAAGACTGCCAGAACAAGATTCCGGCGGAAAAAGGCTCCTGTACATCATGACCAAGGAGAAGAGGGTCCAGAGTACCCCGAAACCGACGAAAGCCATACTGGGTCGGGGGTATAACCCAAGCGAATCCAGTGTAAATGAAAGTCGGACGGCCACCATTTTCTCAAGGAGCTTGCATAAGCACTTAAGCAGCTCGTCAGGGCAATAGGCCGGTAGCCCGCCACCTCCGCCGGATGCTTCCCCGGTTTAGGTATCGGGACCACATCGCCTCCCTCCAACGGGAAGGGAACGACCCTTCAAACCACATCCGGTTGAAAAGATCCAGCAAGAAGTGCAGAGCCATCGGATGCAGATTCCGCCAGGGGCGGAAGAACGACGGGTTGCCAGGGCAGCCCGAAGTTCCCGCATCGTAAAGAGACGGTTATAGTGCTCGTTCCCAGGTGGTGGGAACGTAACACCCGACAACGGACGATCCACAGCTGAAGGCGAACGAGAAACCGCAGCAAATGCCCCGGCCAACTGATCGGCCACAGCAGTAGGATCCGACAAGAAGCTGTCCCCGTCCCGAAGGAAAGGGCAACAAGCAGGGACCGGCCTTCCCTTGATACTACGTACCTTCTGCCTCACAACAGCAGAAGGGGTAGACGAGGAAATGTCAGACACAAATGTACGCCAAGTGGCCCGACGGGCCAACTTGAGAGTCCGGCAGGCGAAAGCCTTCACCCGCCACATCTCAATCAAGTGTACTGGGCGCCGGGTGCGGTGGAAGCGGCGCGTTGCCCTCTTCCTCTCACACACCACCTGGTGACATGCTGGAGTCCACCACGGGACGCTACGCGTCCGCGGGCTACCGGATGATCGAGGAATACCGTCCTCCGCTACGCCCACCACCACCCGCTCGAACTCTAGGCTCTCATTCACAGAGCCAAAGTCCAAAACCGAACGGGCAATGACGGAACGAGCTCTGAAGGATAGCCAGTCAGCCCGCGCCAGGCACCACCTCGGTTGAGACGAGACACCCGGCTGCGGTCCGACCGGCTCAAGATGGGTAATGGTCACTGCCATAAGAGTCCCCAAACACCCTCCACGAAAAATCGAGTAAGGCATCGAGGGACACCAATGAGATCAATACA
Organism: Bathynomus jamesi; assembly: GCA_023014485.1. Classification (NCBI taxonomy): domain Eukaryota; kingdom Metazoa; phylum Arthropoda; class Malacostraca; order Isopoda; family Cirolanidae; genus Bathynomus; species Bathynomus jamesi. The sequence goes on from JAJOZX010004436.1 coordinate 357,299, forward strand.
GGTAGATGAACCCGTGCGTTCGTGGAAATAGTAGGTTCGCCACAAGTGAGGCACGCGAAGGAAAGTTCCTCCATTAAGGAGAGCAACATACCAGCAACATTTGTCGAACGGACATCTCACCAAGCCGGGTCGCGACTGTTAAAGTCCCCGAGGAGGAGAAACGGCCGAGGCAGTTGCAACACCAACTCGGAGACCACGTCGCGAGGAGGGCCATGGGGAGGAATATAAATCGAGCAGGCAGTGTACTGGCGATCTAAAAAGAGCCGCACAACCACAGCCTGCAAGGAAGTAGGAAGAGGCACACCTCGCGAGGGTAACGAATGGTGAACATAAATCGCCGCACCCCGCCGGCGTGTGTGCTTATCCTGGGTGCAAGGGAAACCAACATAGCCCGAGAGACGAGGGAGCTCCCGCGCAGCCAGGATAGTCTCCTGGAGACAAACGCAGGAAGGCCGCTCGCTCTCCAGCAGGGAGGCAAGGTTCTCCTAGTTAGCTAAAAGTCCCCTACAGTTCCAATGCAAAATGGAACTGTAAGGGGAAGAGGCAGAGAAAACAGAGAAATAGCTATAGACCAAGCTGAGCAGCAAACTCAACGGTCCGTAACCAGGGACGGAATCGGCTTCCCCGACTCACCCCGAACGGGGAGAGTAGGGGCCACAGGGGGCAATCCCAGGAGACGAGGATCCCGATTACGGGAGGCCACAAACTCCGCAGCTGCTCCACCCGTAGTAGAACGAGGGTGGGAAAGTGGAACAGGGAGTTCAGAGGGGGGCTCCCCTGAGGGGGGGAGGAGACGACGAGACGGGCCCAGCCGAAACCCCCGACTCCCTCCCAGAAGTGGGGCAAGGAAAACCAGATGTTCGAGGGCTCGTCACACCAGACAAGTGCTGACGCGGGGGGGAGGAAAGATCCACCACAGGTGGGAAAGGTAGATCCAGGAGAGACCCGACCACTCTCGGTAGGAGCCGAATGGAGACAGACTCCATGAATAAGGGCCAGGCCCCCTCTCGACCGGATCCACCGTGGGAACCGAGTCAGTAATCGAGGGTGTCATGGAGCGGTGTACCTCAACCGACACCCGGACACTAGTTGGGGTACCAGGAGGTGACGCCCCACCAGCCCTCCGTAGAGGGGTTCCGAGCGGATTAGGAGCGGCGCGCCGCTTCCTCACCGGTGAAGAAGGGGAAGCAGGGCGAGCAGTGGTCATGGACGGGTCTGGAGGACTCCGACCACGGTGACGCTACCTCTTCCCCTTCGGGGCATCACATTCCCCACCCGAGACGGGTAGGCAAGGATCCAGACCCCAAGGTCGGAGAGGGAGAAGGGGCACTTGTAGGCAGGGAATCAGACGTGGTGACCGAAAGTGAGGCAGGCGGACAAGAAGGTCCCGTGGTGCCAGGGGGGACCACCAACCCCAGGAACTTCCAGGGGGAGCACCACTCCAGTAGGCGCCGGGGTAGCACGGGAGGGCCCGAGGACCCGCCGGAGCCAAGAGCTGCAGCATAGGACAACCCCCGCCGCGGCTCCCGGTCACGGACCTTATCGCACGCCTCCCGCGCACTAAGGAATTCGGTAGTCCTCAAGGACCGCACATCGAATTCAAACTTGAAAACGGGGCAGTCCCGAGAGGAGGAAGGGTGGGCCCCCGAGCAGTTCGAGCACCGTGGGGCTTCGTGCATGGGGGAGGGTGCGCCGGCCCACCGCAGCAGACACACAGCTTACCCTCACGGCGGCACGCAGAGCTAAGATGGCCGAACCGGGTCAGGCACATACGGCCGCACCGAGAACTCGCAAGACGGTCGATCACCCATACCCCAGAACACCTGGGTCGGAGGCACAAGGGAGTCAAAGGTCAGGAGCAGACGAGCGGACGGGGTAAGAGCACCATCCCGGCGCGACGAAAAGCGGAAGACCTTCGTGACCACCTGGGAGGCAAGATCCTCCTGCAACTCGCCAACCGGGATTGACAGCAGACGGGAAGCGAAAATGGTGCCCTGACAGCTATTCAGTTGCGGATGTGGAGTCACAAACTCTGCAACCCAGAACATCCCGCAACTGTAGAAGGGACTCAGTCACCCCCGAAGAACGGGACTTCAAAAGAAGAGACCCATCCTTCAGAGGCCGGATATCATAACGGCAGGGAACCCCCACCGTCTTAAGACGCTGAAACACCCGTTCCGAGTTGCGCGGAAGGGAGGAGAACAAGGAACATGTCCACCGGACAGAAATTGAAAGCAGAGACTGGTCCACGTGTGACGGTAACCGAGAGTGGGCGAGAGAACGAGGGCCGCGAAGACCCCGCCCTACGGCCACCACGAGCCCGGCCACGAGAGCCAGACGCCGCAGAGGACGAGAGGGGGCCATACGGCTTTAAGGTCAATCTAGCGGAGGCAGAGGCCGCTGAACGACCAGAAGTATTAGTCTTATCCAAATCCAAGGCCGGGCCAGAGTCGTTAACGGGAGGGGATTGAGTTTGAGAAATTTTATCCATAAACAATATAATTATAAGGAAGACAGCCTCAGACCCAAGGCAATGCACCAATCCGCCACTGCATCCTTCAAGGCGCAGGCCCAATGTCCCGGGTAGCCCGCCCCCCAACCTAACTGTCGTTTTAAAAACAGCAGATTAGCACTCCTGGAGTTTTGTCCGTTAAGGGCCTAGCAAAAACTCAATCCAGATGCAGCAGCTGTCTGGGCGCCCATACCATCCCCGAGCACGGCTCAGCCACGGAGCGATGCCCCCCAGCGGGTGCACCCAATGACCCCAAGACTGCCGGCAAAAACAAATGGGGGGGGGGGGAATACTACAATTGACAGAGGCCCAAGACCGAGTCAAGACAAGAGATATTCCGCAAGATACGGAAAAATAAGGGGAGCAAAAAAAAAAAAAAAAAAACGATAACTCTTCGCCCACACCCCGCGAGGAGTGCAGGAAGCCCCAACAACCCACAAAGTGTGTGAGCCCCCTCGGCCCCGCAAGCCGGAATACCTAATCGAGGGGTATATATATATATATAAAGAACGACGCTTGTGTAGAAGAACGTTCCGCACAAGATGAGGAGGGAGAACGAACAAATGAAAAATGAGGTAACCACCCGGGAATCGAACCCGGGATCTTCCGATTGCCGGTCAGATATGCTAACCACTACACCATGGGCCTCGATTAATCAGAAATCGTAATTCTCCTACATATGAGCAGAAACCAATGCCCTGAGGGGGGGGGCACCTCCCGCATGCCGCACATATATACATTTTAACTGCAAACAACACACAGTATAATTAATGTAAAGAACGACGCTTGTATAGAAGAACGTTCCGCACAAGATGAGGAGGGAGAACGTTCTTCTATACAAGCGTCGTTCTTTACATTAATTATACTGTGTTGTTTGCAGTTAATATATATATATATATATATATATATATATAATATATACACACAAGCTTGACCGCGAAATGAGAAATCATCGCGCGAAACCTTTATAAGGTTGTAAGGTTACATATATACATATATATGGGATGAATTTCACAATTAAACATGTGAAATGAATGAATGCTGCAAACTAACAAGGAAAAAGAAAAACGATTCGAAGGCTTTTCGTGTATTCAGAGCTACACCTCGTCAGGGAATTCCCTGACGAGGATGAGGTGTAGCTTTGAATACACGAAAGGCCTTGGAATCGTTTTTCTTTTTCCTTGTGGGTTTGCAGCATATATATATATTCGCGTTCAGCTCAGTTTCTTACAAAGCTTCCTCCTTATCTTCCTCTATGATGTAACTTACGTTTAGGAACATGAGTATCTTCACAGTTTTTGGATTCAGTAACTTGCGCACATTTGATGTGATGAAATACATACAGCAACATCGCCTTTGCTTTTAACAGGAGTTTTGCCATCAGGAAGTGCGTATATGCGGAAATGCTCCAATACATGGCTTTTTACATTTTTCTTTTTAACTAACTTGAGTGTTTCTTCACCCGATTCTCATGTACAAGCCATTATCAAGTAAAATGCTACTGACTAATTTACTGAAAGATAAGAGTACTTAATTACATATACAGAACTTCCAATAAACAAAGATTGGAAGCCTGAAAAGACCAAAAGTATCATAATATATATATATATATATATATATATATATATATATATATATATATATATATATATACACACACAGTATATATATTATATATATATAGAGCGGACCGACAAGAAATAGACTAACAAGTAGACAGACAAATTCTTTCTTCCACGCCATCATCAAATATTCTTGGAAGACACACGTGGTCAAGGAATCAGAAAAAAAAAAAACGTGTTTCTTCCCAAAAGGCGCGAAAGCAAGCCATTATCAAGGACGCGTGGGCGGAGTTTCAAGAAATGCCCGCGGTTTCCCGCGTCACAGAGGTTATATAAGCGAGTTTCCACTGATACACTTCCTCAGTAACCAAAATATTTCTTCTACTACTTCTTTCACCACCTTTCTCTACAAAAAAAAAAAAAAATGGTGTCAATAATCCAGCAGGGTTGAAAGCACCTTAAACAGAAAAAACAAACAACAAACAAACTCTCACTCACTTGCTCTCCACCTTCACGAGCAGAACTCGTCACTTCAACCGCCCTCCGGCTTCTCGCCGGAGGAGCGGCCTGCTGTTCCTTCAAGGCCTTCGATCTATCATCAAGTAAGACCTTCCGCCGTCAGCCTGCAGAAGCACTTCTTCGAAGTCCAGCGCCGTTTCGACTTCAGCCGGCTTGTCCCTCAAGCATCATCTCAACTCTACACGAAGCGAATCAACACTTGAGGAGACCGGCGCCCGTTGAACTAACTTCAATAGGACGGTCAGCATCACCTCGGGCCTACAGTCTACAAGGTCAGCCTTCAAGTATCTCTTCATCTACAGAGCTATTCAACATCTCAGGCATACGTCTGCAAGATCACCTTCAGGCCATCTTGCATCTCAAGAGGCCTAACCGACACGACCAACGCTTAGCCAACCAGCTTCAATAGGACGGTCAACGACACCTCGAGCCTACGTAATAGGTTCACCCTCAACACATATTCAACAGAGGTTTTCATCGTCCCGGTAAGCTAAGTGCATCTTTTCTAAGTAACTCTCGTGAAGCCTACACCAGCCTACCGCCGAACGGTAGGCTATACTCCCAAAGTGTATAATTAAGCGTTCCAACCGACTCTCGTTAAAGAACGCAGTAGGCCTATTTCCCAATTCAAGTGTCATACCAAAACCGTAATCGTGTAGCATCTGCTATTGTGTTCATTCATATAAATACTTTACATCCGTTTGTTTTATGTGATAGATTTGAGTATTCTCTTACTGAAGGCCTAATTCATTTACGGTGTACCAACTTATTACATCCCTTCTAATTATCATTAGGCCACAGCATCTTGTTTCTATGTCCCATTTTGGCGTAATCACTTAGCATCCTATAATTGCCTTTATATAAATGATATTCGTGTAAGCCTTTGTATAAATGATATTCGTGTAATCATTGTCATAGCATTTCTCCCAATTATCATTAGGCTCCAGCATCTTGTTTAGCAGTCCACTTATGCATAATTCTACCCTACCTAATCCATTAACAGTGTACCAATTTAACGTGCATAATTCCCATCATCATTTGGCTGCATCATTTATTCCATGTTCATTCATGCCTAACCTTTAGCCTACATAATCAGTGTTACGTATTCTATTTAGTGTATCAAAACGTACGTGCATAATTTCTATCATCACTAGGTTTCATATTTCATGTTGTGTTCCATTTCGCATGCCACTAGCCTCTCATAAACGAGCGTATTTCTTAACAATTGATCTGTATAATTCCTTTTATTTACTAATCCTCAGTCAGACTTTTCCATAATACAAATGCCGTTATAGAAGTGTTAAGCACTCTAATCATTGTCAATCATTTGTTATTCACTGTGAACAAATAACTGATTTATTTTCTTAATTAAATACAAAAAAGTAAGGTGCTTTTTATAACCTTAACAATATTTGCTTGGGTGTAATCCAAGCTGGTGACCTCGAAGCAATTCGTGTCACTCAGAAATATTATAGTAGGCCTACTCCATTCGCCACCTTCAACCGGTGATACTGTAGGACATCATAAATTGTTAACCCAGCCTTTCATTAATACTCAATCATTGCATCAATTAAACACTAGCATTAAATTAATCATTATCGCCTTAAACGGCTAAAACTAGGTCCACTATATATCGTATTTGTCGGCTTATAAGACGCACTTTTTTTCCTTATAAATACCTTAAAAAATCGCCCTGCGTCTTAGAAGTCGAAAGTGGCAATACAGCACATCAATTAATTAATTGATTAATAACAAATAATAAGAGTAATAATCATATTATCTTTCTTTATTGGCTTTTGGGTTTTCTTTTTATTGAATTTTACATATCCATTGTATTAACAATAAAGTGCATCAAAAACTTTTTTTCTTGAATTTACCTTTCCAAAATGAAGGTGCGTCTTTCACGGCGCAGCGTCTTGTAAGCCGTCAAATACGGTATATATATATATACAGGGTGGGCCAAAAAACCTATTACCCAACTTTTGAAAAAATATTGTGGCTCACCCTCTGTATTGATTTTACTGCTGAGGCCGTATGTTGTACCCATATTTTTACTCTTTCAAACGCTGGCTTTGAATCTAGATTCAACGCCCCAGGAGTAGAGGTACAGGCTCACAACTGGAGTGAGGTATCAGAATATGGTGCTCACTTGAAAGGCGGTCAAAGTCAGCAACTCATATTTTCAGATGACAGTCAGTTTCTCCATAAATAATTAATTTTCCTAATTTTTACAGAAAATGATTCATTTATTTCCTTTTTCATTTCAGACCATCATTCTGCTATAGTTGGTGAACAAGTTATAACAATGAAATACTCTTTGGAAGATGAAGCATTGATATTGAACCTGCGTAAGGAGAAACACTTGGGGTGCAAAACGAATGAAAAGAGAGTTTCCAAATAAACGATGGACGATACCTGGACTTCAATATCTCCTAAAGAAAATCGATATCACAGGGTCAACCAAACGAAAAGAAGGCAGTGGAAGGCCAAAAACATTACGTACTGAGAAAAATATTGACACAGTTTCATCCATGATATGCAGTCAAGAAGAACGGCCCAACACCCTCAAGTCCGTTAGAGAAATTTCACAAACTACTGATATTTTTCGCTCTAGTGTTCGTCGTACAGTAAAAGATGATCTGGGTCTTAAATGTTTTAAAGAGTCGAAGTTCATAAGCTCTCTGCATCAAATAAGCAAGAGTTGAAAAGTGTCGTGCTCTGTTAGATCAATTCCGAGACAGAAAAGTGTCGAAAATATGGTTCAGCAACGAGAAGACCTTTATGGTTGTTTCAACAATAAACACACAAAATGACCGAGTTCATGGAAGACAAAACATCTATCAGTCTAGATCGATTTTGCGGGGAACGTCCACATTTTTCTCAAGAAGTCATGGTTTCCATCTTTATTTCAAAGTTAGGGAAGTCAGAGATTGTTTTTGTTGATCAAAATGCCAAAATCACTGCTGCTTATTACCAAGAAAAAATCCTTGATGCGGTACTGCGGTCGATAAGGGAGAAAGTCAAGGTTACAAGCGTGCATTGATAATGGAGGAGGGCACATTCCGCATAATCTTGGACTCAATTAGGTAACTGTATAGAAACAAAGTTTTTCTACCCGTGTTTGTATAACAGCGAATTACAAAATAATGGTTACAGTTAGCAAAAATCCAACTTCACCACGAGATAGACCAAGAAATTCTATACAGGACACATATATTGATTGTACCAATAACATAAGATAAAGATAAAATTATATTGTTCAAAATTAGGGTAATAATTTTTTGGCCCACCTGTGTGTGTGTGTGTGTGTGTGTGTGTGTGTGTGTGTGTGTGTGTGTGTGTGTGTGTGGTGTGTGTGTTGTGTATATATATATATATATATATATATTATATATATATATATATATATATATATATATATATATATATATATATATATATATATATATATATATATATATATATATATATATATGAAAATTATTTCACGAAAGTAACACGTGAAAAATATTTATTATGAATAAAACCACCATTTTGTGTTTCCTTTCCTTCGTGGTTTTATTCATCATATATATATATATATTAGGGTGACAACTTCTTATAGGGATAAAATTTGAAATTCAAAAAAATTTGCCGGCCATTTGTCCAATGCTGCCACCCTATGAGGAAACACCGTAGACGAAATCTCATGGAATTCGGAAAGCATTTAGGGGTGCCTCGAGTCACATGAATGAAACTGTCGCACGGAAGAAATTTCAAGAATGAACGAGTTTCGACAACGCTTCAAAAACAAAAATGTTTCGAGAATGCAAGTGTATTATATAATTTAATAGAATTGTTTCCTTTATTTCATACTATTGATTATGCAAATCGATTAATTTATTTTATTAAATTAAAATTTTCATAAATAAATCGTTAAATAATATGATGTGTATCAATCTTTGGATGATCAGCTTTTGGTGCTTCAAGTTCATTTTGCATACGACTACCTGACTGAAAACAACGCTTAGAAGTTCTCTCCCGATTCTTTTAGGATATCTAAGGTAATATTTTTTATTTTGATACATTGATTATATTATTATTGGAAATTGTCATCGCCTCGGTGGTACATGCTGCGCTCAAAGAATGGAATGTGTCAGAAAAGGTATCAGCTATGAGCTTCGACACTACAGCTTCAAATACTGGTTACTTGTCTGGGACATGCGTAATTTTGGAGCAGAAACTCGGCCGCCGACTCTTATACCTTGCATGTCGCCATCACATCCTAGAACTTGTCGTTGAGAAGGCGTACATGGAATGCATGGGACCATCATCTGGTCCAGATATCCTCCTATTCTCCCGCTTCAAAGAGACGTGGAATACAATTTGCCAAGATAAGTACAAGACCCTGTCAGACCTTCCATCGAGTCTGAATGAGAATCGAGAAGAATGATCGCTTGCTGGAATCTATATCTGACAAAACATCAAGCCGAGGGATGATTACCGTGAATTCTTGGAGTTGTCGATTACAATCCTTGGAGGTAATTTACCTAACTTTAGGTTTCGGCGACCTGGAGCACTTCACCGAGCACGTTGGATGGCAAAAGTAATTTATTCATTAAAAATCCTGCTGCTTTCCCATCAGTTCAGACTTACAACTCGTGAAATGTCTGGCTTAAAACGATTTGTATTTTTTGCCCTGGAGTTATATGTCAGCGCGTGGTTCACGGCCAGCAGTCCTTCATCTGCTCCCGCGAACGATTTGAAGCTTCTTCAAGACCTAGCAAAGTACCACGATGAAAAGATCTCAGCATCCTGCCTTAGTGTCCTCGGTCGTCACTTATGGTACCTCAGCGAGTACTTGATTGGTCTCGCACTCTTTGATAAAGGTATCAATGCAACGACGAAAAGAATATCGCTCGATCAATCCTCGAAAAAGAAGCTGCTGAAGATCCTCCAAAGCGAGCCCCAATACCTGCTGTTTCTTCCATTTCAACAAAGCAGCTCTCGGACTTTGCCTCGAAAGGATCAAAGCTTCTCTTTGAACTTCTAAAAATTAATGATGGTTTCTTGTCCAAGGAACCAGAGACCTGGCCGGACGACGAAGATTTCAAGACTGGTTTGACTATAGTTGAAGGACTAAAAGTCGTCAATGACATGGCACGATGGCAGAGAGGGAAATTGCCTTGATCCAGGCCTTCAATACAAAGATTACGAAGAATGAAGAACAGCGCCAACATCTCTTGCAGGTTGTTGAGGATCATAGGAAGTCTCAGCCTGGTACATTAAAAAAGGGGTATGGCTTGAGGAAAAGCAAGAATTAATAGGTGGTCTACAATTGAATGAAAGACACCCTGGAATATATTTAGTAAATATATTATTTACTTATTACGATTGGAGTACGCCTGCACTTAAACCTTATGAACTAAAACTAACGTTTATTTACATTAATTAAAACAAATATTAATTTATTTTTACTAGGTAATGAATAATTAATTTTTGTTATAAGGAGAATTATTTACCTCACTTGAGACACCCTTAAATATTATCTGAATGACCTAATATTTACAGTACATTGTTTTCTCATGTAGTAGCAGCATTGAACAAATGGCCAATAAAAACTCCAACTTTCGATTTTTATTGTCACCCTAATATATATATATATGGTTATATATATGTCCCATATATATATACCGGGTGTCCGAGAATTATCTGTACAATTTTTGGCTGTTATTAAAAGTCAACCATGAAGTGTAGAAATTCCAGTGTTGTCCCATTTTACAGAGAATCTCTCAGTTTTTTCTGATACCACGTTTTGACAAGTTTTTTAGAAATGTACGCGGGTGACAGACATTGATGATTTAAAAGCAAGAATCACAGCTGCTATTGAGCGAATTGATGTGGATTTGCTGCAGCGTACATGGCAACATTTGGAGTATCGATTGGATGTTTTGCGAATCACTAATGGTGCACATATCGAATGTTTGTAACAACGTTACTTTACTAAAAGAAACTTTTGAAAATACAGATTCTAAATAATCTTGTTTAAGAATTTTACGTGTGTTATCAAGAATTTTATTAAAAGATGAAATTGTACAGATAATTTTCGGACACACTGGAATTTCTAAAAAACTTGTCAAAACTTGGTATCAGAAAAAACTTAATGAGATTCTCTGTAAAATGGGACAAACTGGAATTTCTACACTTCATGGTTGACTTTTAATAACAGCCAAAAATTGTACAGATAATTCTCGGACACCCTGTATATATATATATCACGTCATCCCATAAGTAATGTCGTTTTTTACGATAGATTAAGTTTAAACTAGTCCTACTCGGTTTAAGCATAAGTTTTTCGAAGGTTATATCTAAGAGATCTATCTTGTTTCGCTACATACTTTACAGACCTTGACCAGTGAAGACGTGTGTTCTGCTTTATGTGAACCCCTCATAAACATGGCGGTATCAGAAGAGCACATCAGGCATATAATGCTTTACGAGTTCAAAAAAAGGGAATAGTGCTACTGAAGCAACGCGAAACATTCAGGACGTTTATGGCAACGATATTCTGCATGTGAGGAAATGTCAAAGATGGTTTTCAAAAGTTTAGGAATGGTGAGTGCTGTTTGACAAATGCAGCACGCTCTGGACACCCTGCTTAGTTTGATGATGACCTGCTGTTAGCCGCACTTGAAGAAGACTGTTCAACAACTGTCGAAGAATTGGCCCAGAAACTCAATTCATCCCCATCCACCATCCATCGACATTTGCAACAACTCGGGAAAGTGCCTAAGTTAGGAAAATGGGTGCCACATGAATTGTCAGTCGACAATCTGAGGGTGCGGGTAAACATTAGCACAGCTCTTCATTCTCGTGAACTCCAAGATCCGTTTTTGCACCGTTTAGTGACTGGTGATGAAAAGTGGATACTGTACCAGAATGTTAAGCGCCGTCGACAGTAGGTTTGTGCCGGAGAACCAGCGACACCACAGCCAAAACCAAATCTTCACCCTCGGAAGGTGTTGCTTGGTGTTTGGTAGTCCTGATAAATGTGGTGTAATACACTTTGAAACCTTATCACACAACCAAGCAATCACCGCTCAAGTCTACTGTCAACAACTGGATCGATTGAACACAGCACTAAAAGAAAAGAGACCTTCTTTGGTTAATCGGAAAGGAATCGTGTTTCACCACGACAACGAACGTCCTCATACCGCTCGGATCACTTCTGCAAAAATTAAGGAGCTTGGGTGGGAAAAACTTCCACATCCTCCAGACCTTGCACCTTCAGATTATCATCTCTTCAGGAGTCTGCAAAACTATCTTGACGAGAAACAGTATACTTCTTTAGATGACCTGCACACCAGTCTTTGTAAGTTGTTTGCCTCAAAACCGCCTGAATTTTATAAACATGGCATTGAAAAGCTTGTAGGACGTTGGCAGAGTGTCATTGATTCCGATGGAAAATATATACTAGATTAAAAAGTTTGTTGAGTTTTTTTGTCCTTCAAATTCCGATCTAAAAAACATTTGATATATATGGTGTCCCATAAGTCTGGAACCATAGGAAAAAATTATAAAAACGGCAATAAAAACGGCTTTTATTCACAGAACGTGTTGAATGTGTCCACCATTATTATTGAATATTGATACACGAATGCAGACGAGATATCCAGTCAGCAAGCACACGGCGAATGGTATCAGGAGTGATGGTGTTACATGTGTCGATGATGCGCTTCCGCAAATGTGCAACACTGAATTTTCTCCGCGTAGACCAACGCCTTCAAGTGACCCCAGAGATAAAAATCCAAAGGGGTGAGATCGGGGCTCCTCGCCGGCCACTCTACAGGCCCTCGACGTCCTATCCAATGACCAGGGAACTGTTGGTACAGCAACTCTCTTACCCGGATGCTGTAATGGGCAGGAGCACCATCCTGCTGGAACTATGTTGGGAAACCCCCATTTGTGTTCAAGACACTGGGGAATGCTTCCTCGTTGAGCACAGGCAAGTACCTGGATGCGTTCTTCCTTACTCAAAGACATCATGGGCACTTGCATAAACGGAAAAACGTGAATGACTTATTTTACCCTATGGTTCCAGACTTATGGGACACCCTGTATAATTTAGGGTGGTCCAATAGGGCGTATCATACTTTTCCGAGTCCGAATTTCACTCTGGCTAATATGTATTTTTATGTAAAATTTAATTCTAAGAGGGGTTTCTTTTCTGCAACTTTTCCCAAAGATCGCGTTATCATGTTCAAAATTTGCCGTTTTCTGTTCTATGTTGAAATACCGAATATTCAATTGAACACAACCTCATATTTTAACCCTTTGTCGTAATTTGTTGCCATTTAGACACATTAACTTTGCTTAACTCTTACACAGGTTTAATACATACATAAGAAAAAAAATCTACTCCATTTGAATCTTTGTAACCATTTGGACGCAGAAGGCGAAGTTCAACATTCTCTCAATAGATGGCTCTGAGCAATTACGCCAGTTATAATTGTGAAGTAGAAGTGAGTGGACGCCATTTTTTTCGGTAAGGCCGGTCATCTTTCCAAAGACAAGGCTTTACTTGGCCATAGATGGCATGAAAGTCTGAAGGGCCAAGGAGGAAGTAATGGCCTCATCAGTTGAAGCTCTCACGCAGAGGTCAGAGGAGGAGAAGATCTCTGGGATATTCTTTGATGGCAAGCAGGATAGGAACACAAAGGTGTTGAAATATGACGAAGTGACAGGGAGATTTCATCCTGGCAAAGTGATCGAGGAGCATTACACTATCACGTGGGAGCCTCAAGGAAAGTACATCTTCCATTTCACTCCCGAGGAACCTGAGGAAGGAGAAAAGCCTGCTCATAAGATCGCTCAGGGCCTGCATGAGTGGCTTCTGGATCACGGAGCTGACGAGAGCCTTGTAATGATTGGAGGAGACTCTACCAACACCAACACGAGGTGGTCTGGAGGCGCCATAGCCCTATTGGAGAAGATGCTGGGTCGCAAGTGCCACTGGATGGTCTGTCAGCTCCATGTGAACGAGCTCCCCCTGAGGCACTTAATCATCAAGTTGGATGGCCCTGTAACTCCCCGGTCACGCTTCAGTGGGCCTATTGGAAAACTTCTTGAGAAAGTGAATGAACTTGAGGTCAACTTCAACTTCAAACCAGTGGAAGGAACTGAAGATATCATAGAGCTGCCAGTAGAGATAGTCAAATCTCTCTCCACAGGCCAGCACAACTGCTATCTCCTGATCAAAGCCATCAAGTCTGGAAGTCTCAGTCCACAGTTGGCTGGTCTCAAGTGCGGACCTCTGAACCAATCCAGGTGACTCACTACTGCACAGGCCATCTTACTGTTGTGGATGAGGGAGCACGGACTGAAGGGGGAGGTGTTGAGGAGGCTCGAGGTCCTCGTGAAGTTCTGCCTTAACTTCTACTTCAAAATGTACTACATCAAAGTGAAGCACCACCTCAAATTTGGTCCTGCACACGTTTTTTCAAGCCTGAGGCTGCTGAGGAACCAGACTACCGAGGTCAAGAACATCATTTCTGCTGCAGTGATAAGAGGAGCTTACCACGCACATCCTGAGAACATCCTGGCTTCATTCCTGTGCAGTGAGGATGAGCATCAGAGAGCTTTTGCTGTGAGCCAGATAGAGAAGATCAGAGAAGGAAGAGACTTTGGTGATACGACAGTGAGGCCCCATAAAAATCCCAAAGTTAATCTGCAAGCCACTTCACCTGAGGATCTCATCAACTGGGAATCAGAGAATATTTACAAGCCTATTTTCACCTGCAAGATGACCTTGACTGAGCTCGAGGATCTTAGTATAACTCCACTCAAAGTGGACGCTTTCTCTGTTCATACTCAGTCCTGCTAGAGAGCTGTACAGGAAGTTTCAACTGCTTCCCAAGCTGTGTACGGTCACGAGAGGAGAGATGGGTGGGTGAGAGCCAGGATAGACCATCGAGAAATGCTTCCAGTGTTCATCGAAGCAGGACATACTTAAGAGCTTTTCAGGTTCGAGTGGCTGATGAAGAGGCTGAAGCCATCGTTAATGCTCATAAGAGCTGAAAGTCCTCATAAGATCATAATATAAGATCTTATGAGGCCACGCTTTTCAGGAATCCAGGAAGAACAGACGTGTAAACCTACACGTGGAGGTGGTAAGTCTCCCGCTACTCGATCAGAGTAGAGCTGGTGAGCCGCGCCTATTCTTTGAAGAAAAACTTAAAATTCTTAAGTTTTACGAGAAATCTAAACACTTTTTCAGCACCCAGAGGTGTTGAAACACGCAAGAAGGCAAGGATGAGGTCAGAAAAGTAGCTTTTAGACTAAATCATATGCAGAACAGCTGCGCGCTTTGGTTTGGGTTCCCTGAGGCTGCGTTAGGCAGCCTTCAAATCAGAAAATCGCGATTTTGACCATGAAAATGAGATTTTTCGGAAAAGTTGCAAATAATAAACCCATTTTAGAATTAATTTTTACATAGGAATACATATTAGCCACTTTGTTTTTCCAAAATTTCAACCCTGAACCCAGAGTATGATATGCCCTAGTGGTCCAAACAATAAAATTTTTGTAATTTTTAACCTCCACGTGGCTGCTCGTATTCCTTTATCTATCAAACATCTCCATGCCAAATTTCAGCCTAATTGAATGATATTTACTGGTCGCTATGAATTTCATTTTACTACTCATTTTCTAGTAGATTGATCTTCTTGGGTTAAAAAACGTAAAAACAAGGGCAAATACTAGTTTATTTGTTTGAAAACAGATTAAATCTCAAAGAAAACAACTTATTTTTTTTTAGAAAAGAGAATAACTCTTAAAGAAAACAGATTAATTTTTAAAGAACAAAAATGATATGTTTGATAGAAAATTACATTTATCATTCGTTTATAATATACAATTACACATCATTACTTAGACTAACGCTTCATCACTGACTCCTTCGAAGACGATGAGTAGTCTTGGCGATGTTTTGCTACTAATCGGAGGATGAATTGTTTTTGTTCTTCATCCTTAGTCAAAGATGTATTTTATGCCTTGATAAGGGCGATACCCCTCTCCGCCGAATCATTGACAACTTTTAGGTTGATCGCTATACGTCGAAACTCTTGAAAGCAATCATCCTCCGTCCAGGAATTGGGATCGGTCCTCAGGAAGGTATCCTCCGCTGCCTTCCTTCCTTCTTTCTTTCTTTAACAGACTGAAGATTCCCAGGGTCCTTTTGGTGACCATTTCATACAAATTCAAATCTTCAATGTTTCCTTCAAGCTTCAATCGACGAGTAACAGTTGGAGGTTTACGACCATCTTCCGTTTGGTCTCGGCATCGACTCTAGGATCGAAGAATGCAAAACCGATGAGATGCTCTCCAAGATACCACAGGTGCCGTTGAAGAGCTGTGGATGCTGCTTTGGAAATGGTCTGATTTGGGTACTTTTGCAAGATTTTAAGCAGCAGAATATCGTTGAAAGGAGCGTTGATTTCGATGGGGGCCCTGTTTCAAAAACGTGCGTAGACCAAGGCGATAAACAGAGAGAGCTCGGTGATATTCTCCGTCTCACGTGCTGTCAGCTGTAGCTGATGCTTGAACAGATAAATTTTGAGGACGTAGATGGCCTTGGCCATCCAGCGTGCATGGTTAGTTGGTCCTGGAGCGCGGACTTTGACTTCTTTCTCATCACGGAAACCCGAGGAAGGTGAGGCAGAGTCGTAGCAATTCCTCGTACTCATCACGCGATTGTTTAGACTCTAGTGCCTTTGTGAAGTACTGGATCATTTCCTCTCGAAGCTGGAACATCTTTGGATCTCTGAATAGGTTGTTTGAAGCCTTCATGAAGGAATCCTTCTGAAGCGATGGCCATTTCGTCTGAAAACGTTTAAAGAGAGTCATTTCCGGGCCACCTGTAGGTCCAAGAAGTGCGTTGCAGGTGTTTGACAAGACGACTTCAAGGATATGATGTCGACAAGCGATCCAGACAAGTTCCCTCCCTACTGCTTTTTCAATCATGGTACAGGCTCCCCTGTGAAGGCCAGTATTAGACGCAGTTGTGTCAAATACGAGACCTTAGATCTCACCGCGAAGATTCCAGTCATCAATCGTTGAAATGCAAGCCTTGGCCTCTATGAAAAAACTATATACAGTAGGGCTATGGATTGATAGCCTGATACCCTCATCCGTTGGAAATTTCCAGCAGACTTCAGTGGAGAGTTACCGACAAAAGCCCTATGTTTTTTCGTTAGTTTGTTATGTATGTGTAGGTCTTTAAAGGACCTCTTTGTTTATTTAATTGTTTTCGGGATTTGACTACCTAATGGCAAAGAAAGAAATTGCCTTACCTTATTATTTCGTTGGGCCTCGTTTCTGTTTCGATGTAGGGCCGTGGTACCATGGAGTTACACAATGAGTTCACTCGATGTAACTAATATAGGCAGTCACTATTTAAACCTCTGAAGGTATAGGCCTATCCTTCTTATAGTTATTAGGTTTTATATCATAAGGAATTCACTCAGAACTTTAGGGAAGACAAAAGCACATCTTCCCTGTTTAAAGCATTCGCTGTAACATAGAGCTCCGAGAGAGCCGCTATAATATAATCTTCGTATTTTAGTATAAATTGCTGATTTGGCAAAGGTTGATGACCCTTGCCTTGATGTAATCTCATGAGTTAGCAATGGAAAATTTTGATCACGTGAAATAATAAATGTTTCTCGTGGTTATGTAGGCCGGATGCCTACATACGGGTTCAATGTATGTATGGCAATCATTTCATTCCCATTAGGCTATGTCGCCAATCCAGAGGCAAATTTGTAGATATTTAATTCAATTAATTAATAATTTATATTTAATTATGAAATAAAGGTATCACATACGATACCATGTTGTAAGCGCGTATAGTTTTTCCATAGCCTCTTCTTCTCCTGTAGCTCGTTGTATTTTTGGCACGGCTAGGAGTTTTTCCATCCCATTTCCCGTAACGATTACCGCGGTTCGTTCGGCTGTTTCCTTTGCGCCGCCGATGTCGGGAAGTAGTTTCCCATCCCAGTGAAGAAGGGGTTCTTCGACAGAAAACGAAGCTTGATCCTCTTTGGCTGCTGCCTGCCTTGTTTGCCTTCTTGAACGACGGATGAAGCTGCGTGAGTCATTGTAGAAATATCATAGCCCAGGGCTTGAGGGACTGATCCAGCAACGAAGACTGCTCCTCGATCGGGAAGGTTGACGCGATCAAGAGCAGCAACCACATCTGATGTGAAGATATTGTTTCGTTTCGGAAGATGAGTGTGTACATCTGCTCTTCCGGTCGAAGTCAACGGACGATAATCATCGTTTTCAGCGTAGAATTATTTAGAGGATGAAGTGGATGTGCTGGATGATGGAAGAGCAGCAGCTCCAGCCTGGAATGCAGCCTCTCTTTCTTTGTACTTAAGAGCTTTGTCAGCATCTTTCTCCTGTCGACATCTCTCGCGGTATTCCTTTGCAAAATTAATATTGTCAGGGCCTGCCACACTGCAGGAAAAGACGACGTCTCGTTGCATCATCAGGAATTGGCGGTCTTCTTCATTGTCTATCACCTTCAAGACGTCCTTCGAGGCAACGTCGGAAAGCTCTGAGAGAGTCTCTTGGAACATGCTCTCTTTCACTCTGCAGGTTTGTAGAGTTTTTTGTGGTTTTTCTTCAACGCAAGGAACTCTTCGTACAGCTTTGACATCTTCCTAACGCATGAATCGACTCGCTGTGTAGGAATCCTTGCTCTGACATACTTGCAGGGCCTCTTTGCAGGCCAAATTGTAGCTCTCTTTCAAGGTCTTGGACTGTTCATGGTGGTGAAACTGAACCAAACGAAGCACATCACCACATGTGGGTAGCCTTGCAGTTGATAACTCGTTGATGGGCTTTCCTAGAACCAACGTTTCTGCAGATGAGCGAGTACTTCTAGCCATAACCTGAAAAAAGAGAAAATAATGCATTAACCATTTAGCACCAAAGCACAATTATATATGTGTTAAAGTAAAAAATTGCAAAGTCAAAATAAATAAAGTAAAAAAATGGTTACAGTGGTTAGTGGTTGAGGGGTAGGAAGATATTCTTAAATATATTTTTTAAAATTTGGCTAAGTAAATAATGAACTTCAAGAGACAATTTTAATCATTTAATTTAATAGCAACATCCTTACCGGTTATAAATTTGCATATAAAGAACATAATTATATATATTATTATATATATATATATATATATATATATATACTGAATAAATATAATACATATGAATTAATACTTTAATAATTATATATATGAATTAATAACTAATACATATGAATTAATACTTACATGAGATACTATTCCTAAGCTCTTGAAGTTTAAACGAACTTAAAACCGTCCTCCAACAAGTTTAAACTTGAAATGATGCACGAGTAAATGATTTGTCTGATTCACAAACAGCATTATACAAGAAATCGAACAATTGCATCATCCTCTGAAAGGTGGGCGGAGTCAATGTGGCGTGACTGCCGCGTCCTCTAAAAATGAAGCGGGTAGAAAATGATTAGCTAATTAATTGAAAGTGTGAAAATCATAGCGACCTCTTATTATGTACTGAATCGACAGATACTTTGCTCTTATTCCTTTAGATGTGAAATGATTTTGTGCAGCCATGTGAAGAGCATTTCCAACTATTTTGAAATTTTAGCCCAAATTTTGGACCACCCTAAAATATATATATATATATATATATATATATATATATATATATAATATATATATATATAAAGATGTTTGCTTGTACCTCGTGGGGAATGGACGTGTTGTTTCTCTCTATGTATTAACATCCAAATAAGAAGGGAATAAACTTCTCAGTGGTTTATTCTGTTTACACCCTAAAGTGTATATTAAAGTATCAGTGAATCCGGGCTTATAAATTATAAAGTGAAATTCATTAAAATTAAGAAAGTGCAATACAGTTTACATAAATTACCACCAGTTTAACGTATACAGTATATTTAGGTCGTAATACGGTTGTCATTCGACAAAAGTTTGAAACAAAGCAGGAAAAAGGTCATAAAAAACAAAGGTCATAAACCCTCGTGACCATCGAAAGGAAAGAAAAGAAAAAGAAAAAAATTGTGCGTATCTTTTTACGATAATTAATGAATAGTATGACCATGGGTTCAAATTCTTACTTAATCTGCAATTTGTGTAATTTGAAAACAACTGAAAACGCAGCAATCAGATGTGATTTCTGTCAAAAACTGCAAGACTATATCCGCATAAATTGGGATGATGGGAAAATATCCCTCGTCTCGAACGCTAAACAGATCGCGGGTCAAATTTGTGCGCGACGCACATACACAGACTGTAAACTCTTTTGTGGTATTTAAAGAAATGGAGAAAGCGAATACGAGTGTTACAGAAAAGGAGGGAATAATGGGGAAACAAGAGTCTCGAAAAGTCCAAATACAAAACCGGATGGATGATAGAAGAACAAATAACAACATAACACGGAATGAAACATAAAAGAAAGGAGAGAGATAAGTAAAAGTTGCGATGTAGTAAAACTGCCCAACGAGCAAAATGATAAAAACTAAAAACGTAGAAAATAAACAGCATAAGAAAAATTATGTAAAAATTAAAAACATAGAAAATAATCAGATGACAAGAAATAGAAGCGTAGAAAATACAGTTTGTAAATACTACGCAAAAGGGTACTGCAGTCATTAGGATGGGCAATGCATCTATACACATCCCACGTTATGTAACTAACATTACGCAAGAGGATATTGCAAATTTGAAAAAAAATGCGAGTTCCACCATCTTACTCGCAACACCTATGCATCATATGGGAGGTGCAAATACGGACAGAAATGCCGTTGCCACCACCCTCAAAGGAACGCAACAGGTCAACAGGAAAAACGAGCATCAAAGAGGGCAACCAATTTTTTGGACGTAGCCAACACAATGAAGCTGCTAAATATCATCCAGCAAATACAAAGTCAGCTGACAAATATAGGAATCTGAGAGCCGGACAGAAGGCACGCACAAAGACACTTCATGCGTTATCGGGACAACAGGTACCGACAAAGATAAAAAGAGGCAAACTCTGGAAGGATCACAAGCCAACCAACGTTGGAAAACGAATCGGAACCACATGTATGTAAAAACAATAGAGAAAAAATAAAAATAATCCTAGCCAACATTCAGGGCCTTAAATCAAACCATTCCCCAAACAAAGTTTTATACCTGAAAGGACTCGTACAAGAAACCGGAGCAGACTTTGCGTGCCTCACGGAAACCCATCTAAATAACTTCCAGATAAACTGTGAAAACTGCGAGTTCTGTATTGAAAAAAAAAATACAAATTGACAACTATAACATCCTCCGAGCCGACAGAACAGCGATACGTAAATGAGGATGTGCTATTTACACATGCGAAAGGCATGTGGCAGAAATGACTATAAGTACCTCAAACAGCTACGTAAAATGTGTAGCAGCAAAAGTTGAAAAATTAAGTATGGTACTAACTGTAATGTACAGACCCCCAAACACACCAACCTCAAAACTTTCAGATTCCATTACAGAGGTAAGAAACTGGGTAAAAGATCTACACTCTCCAACCCCAAATATATTTCTGTGGTGATCTTAATTTTCCATTCATGAAATATAAAAGGATAAGAAAAAATAAATGTATACACCAGGACAAGGGGAGCACACGGGAAGACCAGAAGCAGGTAAAGATGCTATTAGCTCTAGCTGATGAATTTATGTTAACACAAGAAATAAAAGAAAACAAGAAAAACCAACTGCCTAGATTTGGTATTCACAAATAACAGCAACCTAATTGATAATGTAGAAATATCCCCAACTATAATATCGGATCACAACATTATTGAAATAACAACCAATATAAAAGCAACAGGAAAGGAAAGAACACGAACAAAAGAAAGAAGCAAATCCGAAATTTTTAATTTTCACTCCAAAGCTATAAATTGGGAAGGTGTTTTATCCAACATAGAAGTAATAGATTGGAAAACCATCTTCAAGGCCAAGACAACGGAAGAGATGCTAATGACCTTAGAGGAGAAGACGCTGGAAATTGTGGAAAGACATGTCCCAAAAATACAACGAAGAGGGAAGAGAAGCAGGTTCGAGAGACAAAAGAGGTCATTGTTCCGAAAGAGAAAAAGAGTGACTACAAAATTAAGTTAACTGCAAAAACAACATCAGAAAAATATTAAATGATAAACTGCAGAATATCATACAGCAAAATGACGACGACGACGCTATAGAAGCGATAAAGGTTAACTCAAAGTACTTCTATAATTTTGTAAAAAGGAAATCGAAAAATCATACGACTATCGGACCTTTGAAAAATGAAGACAATGCTTTATCTGATGATCTGACAGAAGTATCAAACTGACAAACTGATATGCGATAGAAAAGCGTTCTTTGAAGAAGAACTACAGAGAGAAAGTATAACGGACTTCGACTTTACGACAGATGATATTACGCAAGCTATACGGAAACTAAAAGCAAACTCAGCGGCAGGACGGGACAAATGGAATGCCACACTGATCAAAAACTGCAAGAATACAATCGCTGAGCCCCTATATTGGATATGGAGACGATCACTAGACACGGGAGAAATATCGGGCATCCTGAAGAGCGCGAGCATAGTCCCAATATATAAAGGAGGAGATCGATCAGAGGCCAAAACCTATAGGCCAGTGTCGCTTACATCTCATCTCACTAAAATATTTGAAAGAATAGTTAGACAGAAAATTTGACTTTTTGGAAACTCA
Organism: Bathynomus jamesi; assembly: GCA_023014485.1. Classification (NCBI taxonomy): domain Eukaryota; kingdom Metazoa; phylum Arthropoda; class Malacostraca; order Isopoda; family Cirolanidae; genus Bathynomus; species Bathynomus jamesi. The sequence goes on from JAJOZX010004436.1 coordinate 379,677, forward strand.
GAAAAAATTAAATGATAACCAACATGGATTTCGGTCAGGCAGATCATGCCTATCGCAACTAATCGAACACTATACGGAAACTAAAAGCAAACTCAGCGGCAGGACGGGACAAATGGAATGCCACACTGATCAAAAACTGCAAGAATACAATCGCTGAGCCCCTATTGGATATGGAGACGATCACTAGACACGGGAGAAATATCGGGCATCCTGAAGAGCGCGAGCATAGTCCCAATATATAAAGGAGGAGATCGATCAGAGGCCAAAACCTATAGGCCAGTGTCGCTTACATCTCATCTCACTAAAATATTTGAAAGAATAGTTAGACAGAAAATTTGACTTTTTGGAAACTCAGAAAAATTAAATGATAACCAACATGGATTTCGGTCAGGCAGATCATGCCTATCGCAACTAATCGAACACTTTCAAAACAATGATGTAATACACAGACTTTGCCAAAGCGTTCGACAAGTGTGACCATGGAATCATAATACATAAACTGAAATATATACGGGAATAACAGGAAGAGTAAGGAAATGGATATATAATTTTCTTAGTGAGCAGCGGCAAGTCGTAACAGTACAAGGAATATCTTCATCAGAATCAGAGGACCTCAGGTCAGTACCACAAGGAACAGTATCAGCTCCACTAATCCTTTGCCGATGACACAAAGATCAGTAGAAAAATAAGAAACACAGAGGATATAGGATCTCTACAAACAGACATGAACAGATTCTACAAGTGGACGGAAGACAGCAATATGAAGTTTAACACTGAGAAAAGGGAAGACCTAAAATCCATGGAATACTATACCCCAAATGGACAGGAAATTCGAAGAAATTCTAAAGCAAAAGCTTTAGCTGTTGTAGTGACTGATGATGCGAAATTTGAAACACAAAACAAGATAGCAGTAAAAACAGCAAAGAGAATAACTGGGCAGATACTGAGAATCTTTAAACGAAGGGATAGGAATATTATGATTCCTCTATTGAAAACACTGATCATACCCCAAGTTGGAATACTGCTCGGTCCGAACATCCCCATATAAAAAAGAAGATTCAGAGAAGTAGAAAAGGTAGACTGTGTCGTGTTCCAAAATTAAAGGCGAGACAGGGAACATCCTTAACCCTGAAAGAAAATAGTTCTGTTGTGAGAGGACCAAAACTGTTTAATCAGCTGCCCAAAGACCTAAGAAACACGAAGGGAGTTGCAGTGGACATCTTCAAAAGAAGATTAGACGCCTGGCTCAGAACAATCCCCGATGAGCCGGGCTTACCTGGCTATGTGAGGTGGAGAGCTTCACCAGGCCAACTCGAGAGGAGGGGCGACAAGCTTGACCTTCGCGAAATGAGGAATCATCGCGCGGAACCTTTGTAAAGTTGTAAGGTATATATATATATTATATATATATATATATATATATATATATATTATATATATATTAGGGTGTCCCAGCCTCACATGTGAAAATAAAAATTTGCAAGAGTCAAATCGCACACCCCTTTAATTAATTACACTTGAAGAAAGGAAAAAATGGGCGAAATTTCATTGGCCTATTAGGAGGGGAAGGGTCCCCTCATTGACCTTGTTTATTCGACCCTATATGAACAAACATAAATGCTCAGCATTAATCATTCTAGAATGGAAGAATGAAATGTAAATTCTTTCTAATGACTAAATTAAAGGAAATGGAAATTCTTTCTAATGACTAAATTAAAGGAAATGGAAATTCTTCCTAATGGCACATTTCATTTCGGAGGACAGGATCTTTTTGTTTGCTGAGGGAACTGCTGGCGGTGGTATTCGACGACTTGGTACACGAGCTGCCGTTCCTCCTCATTTTTTGTCAGGCCCTTGTTGAAATCTTCCGCAAGTTTCACCGCCCATTCTGCCGCGGCGTTCACAGACTTCAACGATGGTGCACATCCTTCGAGATCTTTGGGGGTTTTTGGAACCGGCAGCTTCAGGCAATGAAAAAGGTTTTGAGTCCTTTTCGTGACCAAGGTGCTCAAATCCGACCGTCTCACGGTCAAGACACTCTTTCCCTCCAGCCGACGCAGATCTTTTGGGTTTTCTGTCTTCTTGTGCAGGTTTTGGAGCATGGCCGTCTTCTCTGCATCGGTGGTTTTGGAGGAGAACATAGCGAGTCTGGCTAAATCTTCGCTTAGGTACCAGAGGTGGCCCCAGAATTTTCAATGCGGCGGTACCTACATCATGATCCACCGCCTTGTACCGCTCTAGGTCCTCCAACAGCTCCAGGTCATTGACGGGCGCGTCCGCCGTCAATGGAGCCTCGAACCACCTCTGGAGGTAGATGGTGATGGCAAAGACGTTTATCCTGCGTAGTGACCGGACCTCGTGAGTGGTCAGGTGGAACTGGCTTTGGAAGATGAACATCTTAAGACAGTAAATGCCTTTGGCCATCCACCTGGCCCGGTGGTATGCTCCAGGACGATTGTACCGGAGATCTCGTTTGCCATGACCATCGAGGAAGACCAGAGCGAGGATCAGGAACTCCCGGTAATCGTCTCTTGGGTGGCCAACTTCAAGCTGGTCTTCAATGAAGTGGACAATCTGCTCTTTTTTCAATGCCACCCATTCCGAAAGGATGTCGCTTGGGCCATCGCTGTTGAGCGGAGAAGCCTGCTTCTGGTCGATGAACTCCCATTGGGATTTGAAGTGAGCGAACAGCGCAATTTCGGGGCCAGAAGACCTGAAGAACAGGTAAAAGACTGAGGTGATTACCAATTCCATCATGTGGTGTCTGCAAGCCAGGAAAAGAACGCGGCGGTCCATTTGGTCCTGGATAATCGTACAAGCGCCGCTGTGAATACCGGTATTCGCCGCTGTTGTGTCGAAGCAGAGACCGGCAATCCATGGTTGAACTTGCGGCCAATCGTCCAGCACCTTCAGAACAGCTCCAGCCATCCGCTGTCCTGTGCTGTCAGGGATTTTTGGGATCGCCAACAACTTCTCAAGATTCTTCCCGCTGACCAGCACTGGTATGCGATCCGATTTCCCTCCATCTGAATCAGGGAGGAGTTTGCCATCAAAGTGGATGACAAGCGGCGTATCAGGATTGAACTCGGTCTTGATTCCGGCTGCCAAATTCTTCCTGGACTTCTGCCATGAACGGTGAAGACTTGATTTGGACAAGGTGACCGAGGATAACTCAACTCCTGCGGCAGCGAGTGCTGGAGCCACAATGTGCATCGCTTGGCGTACTGAGGTTCCAGTTCGATCCAGGGCTGCAGCAAAATTGGGATATTGGATGATCCTCCTTGCCGACACTTTGCCGTCCTTGGGAGCGGATCGAGGAGCCGAAGGACCAGGAGAGGAATATTGGACATCATCATTGGATGCTTCGGCCATGGACTCCAAAGAAGAAGAAGACCCACTTTTCACTGTTCCTTTTGCTTGCAGTGAGTCCATCTCTTCGCAGCTTTCTTCTTCCTCTTCTCTTCAGCTGCTCGGCGTTTCTCCCGCTCCGCTGCCCTGCGAGCAAACTCCAGGTCCTCTCCTCCAATGTACATCTTCCGCACGGTTCGCTGGTCATTCAGAAAGTCTCGATCTTTGGGGACTTTGATGAGTTTCATGGCGTTGGCATGAGCTGTTTCGAACAGTGTATTCAGGTTGGCTTGGAATCCCTTTTCCCGCTCCAGTTGCTTCTCTCCCCCATGGTTTCAGTTTCTGGCAACCTTCTCGTAGTCCGTGGAGAGGGCCTTGATCCTCTCGACGCACTTGGGCTTGTGGGAGGTTGGAATAGATGCCTGAGCCCACACTGCCATAACCTCATCAGCTACCACATTGGCAACTTCCGCCGTGGACGTTTTTTTCTTCCGAGTGAAGAACAACAGACGTTGAAGAACATCTCCCACTGTCGGGAGTTGACACAGCGTTTCCAGGGGTTCATTTCGCAACACCCCCACCAACCACACAGTCTCCTGCTTTCTTGTATCCATAACCTGAAAAGAAATATGCTACAATTAGTATAAGGTAGAGAGTAGCCGTTCAGCAATAGTAACACATGGTTTGAGGGGACCCTTAAAATTAAAGAACACGAATGAAATTCATCTTGCTGGCATGTTTTCACAAGTGGAAGAAATTAGGGGTGTGTGCATGACAAACTTCAGGAACAAAAAAAATTGGGACACACTAATATATATATATATATTATATATATATATATATATTATATATATATATATATAAGGAACAGTATTAGCTCCACTACTCTTCATAATCATGCTAACTGACATAGATGAGGACGTTACCAGAGACAGCACAGTAACATCCTTTGCGGATGACACAAAGATCAGTAGAAAAATAAGAAGCCCAGAAGACATAGGATCTTTACAAACCGACATAAACAAAATCTACAAGTGGACTGAAGACAACAATATGAAGTTTAACACCGAGAAATTTCAGCTATTACGGTACGGAAAAAGAGAAGACCTAAAGTGCATGGACTATTATACCCCAAATGGACAGGAAATTCAGAGAAATTCCAGAGCAAAAGATTTAGGGGTTGTAATGACAGATGATGCGAAATTTGAAACACAAAATAAGATTGCAGTAAACAGAGCAAAGAGAATAACGGGTCAGATATTGAGAACCTTTAAACGAAGGGATAGGAATGTAATGATTCCTCTACTGAAAACCCTGATCATACCCAAATTAGAATACTGCTCGGTCCTAACTTCCCCATATAAAAAAGAAGACATTAGACAGCTGGAGGGGATCCAAAGAAGCTTCACAGCCAAGATCAATGGGTGCAAAGAACTAAATTACTGGGAAAGGTTAGAGAACTAGACCTATATTCACTGGAAAGGAGAAGAGAGATATACACCATTATTTACACTTGGAAAATAATGGAGAAACTAGTCCCTAATCTTACTCTGAATCCCATAACTCCCCAAACAACGATGGAAAGTAGAAGCGGTAGACTGTGTCGTATTCCCAAATTGAAGGCGAGACAGGGAACATCCTTAACCCTGAAAGAAAATAGTTTTTGTAGTGAGAGGACCAAAACTGTTTAATCAGTTGCCCAAAGGCCTAAGAAACACGAAGGGAGTTGCAGTGGAAATCTTCAAAAGAAGACTAGACGCCTGGCTCAGAACAATCCCCGATGAGCCGGGCGTACCTGGCTATGTGAGGTGGAGAGCGCAAGAATCCAACTCACTACTTCACCAGGCCAACTCGAGAGGAGGGGCGACAAGCTTGACCTTCGCGAAATGAGAAATCATCGCGCGGAACCTTTGTAAGGTTGTAAGGTATATATAAAACAAAAGCAGAAATCGTATTTGCCGCAGTACAAATGTAAATTGTAGTTTTATAAAATTGAATAACTACGAGTTTGGATTAAATCTACTCCCGTGTGACTACAATTTTCTTTACTACAACTTTCATCGCTTTATAAGATTCAATTTCAGAGTTGTCGTATTACTTTACTTTTCGTCCTTTTATAAAATTCGCTTCTGATTAATCGCGATAATCACTATGCATTTTCTGGCGATTATCATGGACCATTCTTCTCGGTGAGACCCAACCCTAATTACCATACACGCGTTTCCTTTTACCGATGCAGTGGACGCGGTCTTAACCACAGCGAGGCCAATTACCCCCCCACCACCAGACAGTTACCTTCGAGAAAAGTTTCACACCATCAAAGATTACGAGACTCGTCATAAATTAGTCCAGTGGAAGTCACGAGCGAACACAAAAAATTGGGGGAAAAAGTGAAAGTGGATCCATATATACACCTACTATTTCTTGATTTTATCATTCAGAGACATCCAAGACACCTTACATCTAACAACCAAAGATTAATTAATGCTGCGTAATGCTTATCAACCAAAGCATTATTAATACATAATACTGTACTATTATCGGAGGAACCACTAAAGTTCTGGTTCCTGAGGACGAAACGTTACTACATAATCCAAGGTTAAATAGTTCTTTCGACCTAGATAAAATAATGTCTACAAACTAAGGACAACCGAAGATTATTTGATACCTTAGTTCTATCCTTTGCGGTTGTTTGGTTGATGTGTTCTACTTGATTGTTGTTCCTTTGCCTTCGGTGGGTGTTGACTTCATTATTGGCTTGCTCCTCTCGGCTGAGTGTGCGGTGAGTGGTTCCTGAATTGGGTTGTTGGTTGTTAGTTTGTAGGTGAGACTGGTGGGTATTGTGGTGATGTTGCTGTTGAAGGTTCAGGTGGTGATGAAGGTTGTGACTGTGGTGAATGGAAGAATGGTATTGGTGGTGGTTCTTTAGGTTCTTCTTATGACTGAGAGTTTCCTCTTCACAGACGGTGGATGAGTTTATCGTTTCTTGACAATTACTCGTGATCACAACCTTCGAAACGAGCAAGAATTGAATGCTTAGCAAACGTAACGCCCTTCCACTCGTTTCATAAATTTACGTTCTAAACAGATAAGAAGTACCTGAAGTAGGTGAACAGAGCTTTTTCTACGAAGTTAGAAGTCTACATTACAAATTTAATACATTAAATCCAATGTTATTTAATTTTGTTTTTTCATTTTATGAGCAAAGGCTATCTGAAAGTCTTCACTAAACTTTCACAAGTTTGATTAGCTCCTAACCCATTTTCTTAACGTTTATTTATCCAGGCCATTAACGCACTATTAAATTCATAAAAATTACTCGATTCCACAATCAACAGATGATGATGTTAATTCTCACCTCTTGGCACTGTCCGTAGAGGTCAATGATGCAGTAAGGTTTTGGAGGAATTTCCTTGGCAGCAACACCTTGGTCAACCCCATTCACGTACAAGTGAAGCCTCGACTCATTGTCAACCAAAACCCCGACCAAATGACCCCCAGAACCACCTGATAAACTGTCTAAGTTGGGACCATAACGACCTTTTATCTGAAATAAACGGTGATTGGAAACCATGAATGAATCGTAAATTGAGTAAACCTTTTTGGGGGAGGGGGGATTATAACTAATTATGACTACCTTTCCATGAAAAGCCAAAATATGACTATCTTTATTTGAACAAATCTGAAAATATGTGATGTCAAATTATCTGTGAAGAATGTCCTCTGCACCTGTCCTCTAAACCTGAAATCAATGAAAGACTGAAACCGTAATACTATATTGAGAAACATGAATTTTATATTGTACGCAATAATTAGTCAAACTGACTGACTGACTGACTGACTTAAAAAAAAAAAGTAATAATTACTTTAACTCCATTGAAGAAAACTGAATCTCCGCAAACGACCCAAGTGTTCCTCTTTAGGTCAAAAGTGGAGTTTGGCAGGGTGAGTTTGTCCGGAGATTGCGTTGTCACTCCGATCATAAGAGAACTCGACCAACGAGACTGGAGAGCACCTAATCGGACCTTAAAAAAAAATATCGGGTTAAATTCATTATATTGAAAGACTAATCCCAAATTTAGAAAACTGAAAAGTTCACTATGCGAGTACTGTACTCAATAATTCAGTTAAAGAGGCAATTTTCAAGCGAGTGACTATAAAAGGGCTATAAAAAATATGTACCACACAGTCACCAAGTAACAAAGCCTAGCTTGATATACTTAAAATACCATCTTTAAATTTATAGAATGCACTCGAGTGGGTTTTACAGCCGTGTACATAGGTTTTGAGTAAAATCCCAAAATCCAGACGCAATTCAGATAAAGCGTCTATAGGCCCTAATTATTAACCTAGCCTAATTTAACGTACCAAGTTGTTATGAACTGTCTCCAAACTGCGTCTGGATTCTGGAAATTTACCAGTTTTTAAAATAAAAATTTCACCCGAGAAAAAATAATTGTAATTTCCAACTTAAATGATTTCCTAAACAATTTACATTGAAGAGCACCTCAGTCATCGAGAGGGGTTTTATTTTATAATCCCTTCTTTCCATTTTGAGAGAGCCTCACGCGCCCTTTTTTATCGAAGTACCTGGAAAAGTGTGGCTCTGAGCAAGGGCTTCGACGAGAGAACAATGCCCTGGTTGTAACTCTCTATCCGGCAGGCGGAACAGCGGTCGGGCGAAAGTTCAATGTTCCTGCCTCGGTTCTCATGGAACTGCACAACCAGTGAGCGACTGGGGGGACCTTCAGTAGTGGGCTCCACGCCTCCAGTCATTTCATTAGGATCTATGGACGCACTGAAGGAGAAATATTCACTACTATTACACGTAAAAATGAGTGTCTGATTTTAATAGTTTCCTCTCCACCAGAAGAATTGATAGTAACTTTTAGTACCATATTTTATTTCTCTGAAAAGGAACTGTTCTTCTCTTATGACAAACTTATATCAGCCTACAGACGAGACAGAGGTAACGGTTTATATAATCAGTAGTAAATGAGGAAAGGATTTAGGAATGTTGGGGCAAAGTTCAGGACAAATTTCTTCCGAAGATAACAACAGTCAAGATTCATTTGAGAGAAGATACAAAATTAACTGATAATAAGTTTTTAAAAACTAACAAACGTTTGTGTTAATTTTAAACGTATACAGAATGTTACCAGAATTGTATAACCCAAGGCTCGGATCAACATTGATATTATGAATGGCTGTAAAATAGGATTTGAATATAAAAACTGAACAACATCTCTTACGAAGGAATAATGACTTTTGCCTTATTATCTTTGACGTTTGTTTTTTATTCACGAACGTCACAGTAGATGACCAGTCAGCATATTTTAAAGAATCAGACCTTTGTCACTGACATACAGACCACATTAGCAATAACGTTACGTACTTTACATTAAAGAACGCAAATTTAGATTTAACAATAAATTGTACCGCACGACATTTGGAATGGCGATGACCAATCCCTCGTCGCCAATTCCCTCAAAGTCGCTTACGCGGAGTTCTTTGAGAAAAAATGATTATTACCCAGGATAAAACCAGTGGCATCACACGATGTCAGTCGGTCGACATCACAATCTGCTTATGATGGGAAGATAAAAGTGTATAAATTGTTGCTTATTCAGTTGAACGGTTTAGTTTTCCCCATAAAATTTACAGTGGCAAAAGAAAAGGTTAACTGCCTTCTTTTTCGCATACAATAATACATAGAACATCCTCCTCGGCCTTTCAGTTCAGCGCATAAAGAAAACTGATGAGCATAAATTAATTTGTTCACCACCAACACCATCACCCCACCACCACCACCCCAACAACATCGATCAATTAAGAAATGTGTCTTTCCTTCCCACGTACTAAAAGAGAGAAAAACTATGAACAAGACTGGAAAACAAATATTGGGCACATTTTCTAAACACACGATGAAAGAGCTAAAAGAACATTTTTATGGTTCAATAAAAATAAAAAAGTGTTAACGCTTAAAACCGTATTATCTTTACAATTCATCAAAAACTTCATTCAAATACTTAATAATCTCAATTTAACATTAGAGTGATCTTCCATTATAAAAATACAATTTGTCAACTACTGATAAAGAACTCTCCTGATAACGAAACTGCGCGCGCTTATAAAATTCCTCGTCATGATTGCCCCGCATATTATACCGGAAGACGGGTAATTCACACTATTATTAACATTCGTACTTTAAGTTTAAAAAGAAACTGGACTGTTATCTTGGAAAGGAATTTGGCCTCGACTTTGCTCCAACACTCCCAAATCCTTTCCTCACTTACTCCCGGTTATATAAACCCTGAACTCTATGTCTCGTCTGTAGAGCTTGACAATGTGTTTCACAATAAACGAACCAGAGACCAAAGACTTCCTAAGTAGCAGTCGCGAGCGGTACCCTCACACTACAAACGAATGAAAGTTAATAGAATCTGTCGAATGTTTAAACGACAAACGGAACACTACTAAACGCTTTCGCGTCCAGAAGTGTTTTACGATGTTCACCCTCCCGCACTCAAGGTAATGGCAATACTTTATTCTTTCTAGTATAGCATTGGAGTTCATAGATGGTTTTTGTAAGAAACCACGCGTGTTATTCCACACACCACACACACACACATATATATGATACACACAGACCGTGCACTCTTCTGGGATAATTAAATCCACTATAGTCCGAATAAGTAATGGTAAATGACAAATACCATAGTTTTTCTTTTTCATGATGTAAGCGGTGCTAGGCTGCTTTAAACCCTAGATCCATGTCCCAAAGCTGGATCCTGTCTGCTTTGCAGATAGCTGGTGAGGGAAGCTATATTTATGGGACCTCTTTGCGAGAGACCCGTTGCCCACGTCGGGCTTGCATCATCAAAAAGAAAAACTATGGTATTTGTCATTTACCATTACTTATTCGGACTATAGTGGATTTAATTATCCCAGAAGAGTTCCGTGTTCCATGCACGGTCTGTGTGTATCATAAAAAACTCAGGGAACCATTCTGAGTTCATTCCCAACATATATATATATGCTGCAAACCCACAAAGAAAAAGAAAAACGATTCTAAGGCCTTTCGTGTATTCAGAGCTACACATCGTCATTCCCTGACGAGGTATAGCTCTGAATACACGAAAGATCTTGGAATCGTTTTTCTTTTTCCTTGTGGGTTTACATCATTCATTCATTTCACGTGTTTAATTGTGAAATTCATCCCATATATATATATATATATATATATATGTGTTAAACACAGACCGTGCATGGAACAAGGAACTCTTCTGGGAAAATTAAATCCACTATAGTCCGAATAAGTAATGGTAAATGACAAATACCATAGTTTTTTCTTTTTCATGATGCTAGCCCGACGTGGGCAACGGGTCTCTCGCAAAGAGACCCCATAAATATAGCTTCCCTCACCAGCTATCTGCAAAGCAGACAGGATCCAGCTGATGAGGGAAGCTATATTTATGGGATCTCTTTGCGAGAGACCCGTTGCCCACGTCGGGCTAGCATCATGAAAAAGAAAAACTATGGTATTTGTCATTTACCATTACTTATTCGGACTATAGTGGATTTAATTTTCCCAGAAGAGTTCCTTGTTCCATGCACGGTCTGTGTTTAACATATAAATTTCTCAGGGGACCATTCTGAGTTTGTGTATATATATATATATTATATTAGGGTGGTCCTCCCTTATAGAGGCGATATTTTTTTTGGTAATTTACATGCTCCCACCCAATAAAGTTGTTCCACTTAATAAGAAAATAATTCTGCTTCAATTTGAGCTCGATCGGATAATAATTAGAGGTGGCTGTCGAAGCTTGAAGTTACCACAAAACAGCAAGGCGGGGGTTTTCTATTGACCCCCTGAACAATCTCAGTTGGCCCCCAGGGATCCATGGATCACCACTTGGGAACCACTGATATAATGTGTAGTTAGAAGATTTTTATTTTGCATATATATTTTAAATTATAAGCGTTATACATAACACTGATGACGTACTATTTTGAATCGTCATGGCTGGCAAGACCACTCACTGTAGCTCACTGTTTAAGATCTTCTTAGTAGGTTCAGGATATTTCTTCCTGTATTGCTCCACGACTTTCAATAGGTATTGAAGTTGTTCTTCATTCTTAGTGTGTTTTCCACTATAATCCTGGATAAATGCAATCCCGCGTTCGGTATTGTCGTTCACGACCTTGATGTTTTCACCTTTCCGAAGAGCCTCTTGAAACTCATCATCTGAGTCAGGGCCGTAACTAGGGTTTAGAAATTAGTGAGGTCCAGATTTTTTTCGAGCGCGGCGGGACGAGCAAAATTCAGACCAAAATGACATCTACAAACACAACCCAAGCTATACACAAAACACAAAACGCTCGACGCTCCCTCTTTTCAAAAGAAAAGCGGTAATATGCGTTTCATACACGGAGAACGGTTCAGTCTCTTTTTTTTTTTTAGGAAATAATTACTGAGGTCCGGACCTCGGTGACCTCATAGGTAGTTACGGCCATGATCTGAGTCCCATGTTGACGGGTCTTTTTGCATAAATGCAGTATTGATATTGAGGGCCCGTATAAGCTTGAATGAGTTTCTCGTGCTCAAGGAATCCAATGTTGGGAGATGATCTTGACGAAGGCTCACACGTTTAGGACATTTTAGGCTGCCTTCTGTCTCATTAATTCCCTTTACAATTAATCTTTTTGTGTCTACTGATACAGAAGCATCAAACAGTGCCAATCCCACCATTTCCTCAGATAGGTACCACAAGTGGCCAGCAAATTTAGATGCTGCAGATTTTGCCCATTTTAAGGATTTCGTTCAAAATTTAAAGTTTGACAGCCACCCTAAATATTATCGGATCTGGTAAAAACTTTGCCAAAATAATTTTTTTATGAAGTGGAACTACTTTATCGGGTGGGAGCAGTAAAAATAAAAAATTCGTTTTTGAGGACCACCCTAATATATATATATATATATATATATATATATATATATATATATATATGATGAATAAAACCACGAAGGAAAGGAAACACAAAATGGTGCTCAAGCGCTTTCGTCTAATGACATCCTCAGGAACACTCATTAGACGAAAGCGCTTGAGCACCATTTTGTGTTTCCTTTCCTTCGTGGTTTTATTCATCATAAATATTTTTCACGTGTTACCTTCGTGAAATAATTTTCATATATATATATATATATATAATATATATATATATACAGGGCGTCCCAAAAAAATGTATACACACTTTAAATAATTATAAAGGCAGTGTTTATTAAAATACATTTCATTTTCAAAATGTAATAGAATCTACAGACATTATTTAATTGTTTTGTCAACGGCTGTTTTCAAACTGACGTCCGTTCTGGTCCAGGCACTGCTGATAACGCGAAGCAATGGAATCGCAAACATCACGAAACATTTCGTTTGGTATTTGTGTGCATTCTCGTTCAATGGCTGCTCTCAATTCAGCGACTGTTGCAGGTTTTATAGCGTAGACTTTGTCTTTTAAGTATCCCCATAAAAAAAAAGTCTAGTGGTGTGAGGTCTGGTGAACGCGGAGGGTATTCTACGAAACCCCTTCGTCCAATCCACATCCACATCGTGCCAAGTACCACTCGCAATACTCCACTCTTCGGTCCGGATCATCTTCGTTAATAGCATGGACTAATCTTGGAATGTAACTTTTCCATTGACAGCGCTTCAAAATGCGTTGGACAGACGATTCTGAAATTCCTACCTCACGACTCGCTTGCCGCACAGATTTTCTTGGACTTTGGTGATACGTTTCAGTACTCTTTCTTGCTTTGTGGGGCTTGTCGATGTCCGTGGTCTTCCGGAACGCTTCTTGTGGACATTCTGAACAGTTCCATCGGCTTCAAACTTATCTCTAATTCGAGTGATGGTAAGTCGCGTTGGTGGATCTGTTTTGAAACTCCCTCCTAAACTGTCTTTGCACTTCAACTGCGTTTTCACACTTCCAGTAGCATTTGAATGAATTTCCTTTGTTCAAAGCTTAGTCGACTGCCATTATTAATTCTAATGGGTTTAACTTGGAAAGAAAGAAACATCAATTGAGCTATCAGCTGTTAAAGTGTGTATACATTTTTTTGGGACGCCCTGTATATATATATATATATAATATGTGTCACGTAAAAAAAATATCCTTAATTTAGATGAAAAGAAGAGAGCTCATAATATTAACACAATTCAAAAGTATTTATCACATTTCCGAGTATGAACAAATGTAATTAATTCGTATAAAATTTATTATTTAATGTCAATAAAAAGTGACTAAAATTAAAAGAAAAATGCATCTTTTAATCGAGAAAGGGTAAATAAAAAGAATGTTGGACGATGATTACTGTTTTTGACGGCAACTTAACTTTAAATAAATTAATTGCAATGAATGAATGAATGAATGAATGAATGAATAAATAAATAATTATTTATAAAATAAATACAATTTTACAATTTTTACAGTTACAATAATTTTAACAAAGTAAATAATTGTGAAATTTATTTCATTTGGCTCTTAAGCTTAAGACTTCACTGGATTCAAATTGCGTAGCCATTTTAATTTAATCAAATTATTATATTGTTTATAATGACCAGAGGTAATTAAATCACGGAGATGCGTACGCTATTCCAAAGACGAATGTTTGATGTATCTATTGGATCAGGAAGAATATGGCAGGACCCTTTACGTGCGTCCTGATTGGTCAATTCAGATCATGCGAGTTAGGCGATGAAAAATGTTCCGAGACTATTTCTTAAGAAATAAATAAAAATACAGTTCGGGAAAAAGTTCGCCAAGGAACAATATTTGTACAAAACAAAAAATTACTAATTAGTAATGACTGGATTTTGTTCTCGAAATTTTATTAATGCCACCAAATTTGTTCTCGAAATTTTATTAGTGCCACCAAAAAAAAAAATATCCAAACAAAAACAGTCACCAATTGGTAATTTTCTACGCTTTTTAGAACGAACACTCGAAGAAATACCTCATCTATAAAAAATTATAACATTTCTTAAAACGGACCAATTAAATATCTTGGAACATTCGCACGAAAACAGTCAGACCTGTGAGGCTATAGCGTAATTGCCCTTGTGACGTCATAATATAGGGCTCTACTTTATATACTAACTTAAAAAATGAGAAAATTACGTTATTATGTTAATCCATTCATTCGTAAAATGAAATGTTTAATCCATATCCTGAATTTCGTTGAGTTAACGATTAACCTAACTTATGGAAGAGTACGTTCATATAATTCTTTATATTCACTCTGTTGCCAGTCATATAGTGGAAATTTGCTAAATCACGCAACCACGCAGAAATTACTCTGGTAATTACTATTATTTTAAAGCATTAACTAATTTAAACCTCGCTACTTAATAATTCTTACGACTATAACTAACCAGTGCCATACGAGGTTTGAACGTGTAACAACACTATGACCAGCTACATTATTTCAAAATTAACTAGTAAACTATCATTCCTGCAGCTTCAAAGGGGAGTGAAAAAAAAAATTATTTTCACAAATAATCTAAATTTCTCTACTATTCCCATCAATTCCAAGTTCATAAATGCGACCATTTTTATGGCCTTAACCCTTTCATTCATTCATTCATTCATTCATTCATTCATTGGGTACACAATTGTGTAGTTAAAATATAAACCATATTGATTCTTATGTAACCAAGTATAAAGGCAAATTTCTTCTTTTTTTACCATACGTCATAATTCGTGAGCGAAAGGGTTAATTAAATGAATCTATAAAGCGTACGATTTTCAGTTGGTTTAGGCTTTGTCAGACAATCCTTGTTACTGTATTACGATACTAATTAGTAGTGCGGGGAAACTAAGTTCGATTGAATCTTGTTCAAAGCTAAATGTTAGCTTCAATTTGGCTATGGGACAGTGTTCAAGCTCAAGACTTAGCTGATTGCGGGCTTTGTAGTAATCATGAAGTGATCTATTTAAGTCAGGGATTGCCAAAATGCGTAGGAAAATGGCAAATAACAACAACCTTGCTGACCTAAAGTGAAGCAGTGGAAAATGTTAGCAAAGGTCATGATATAGGTGAACGCCAATTTTCTGATAATTATAATTACGATGCAA
This sequence comes from Bathynomus jamesi, assembly GCA_023014485.1. Lineage (NCBI taxonomy): Eukaryota > Metazoa > Arthropoda > Malacostraca > Isopoda > Cirolanidae > Bathynomus > Bathynomus jamesi. Next base: position 395,163 of record JAJOZX010004436.1, read on the forward strand.
CATGTAAAAACCCCACTTATACATACGTGTATAAAATTGCGAGCAAAAGCCTAAAAATGTAATGATGGGGTTGTTTAGCCTCCTCCGCAACAACTCAGGTCATATGACCGAGGGGACCTACAGATTTACGTGGGATCCGAACCACGGGTCGCTACTAGGGTTTCTCCTTATATGCAGCTTTCTTCATCCGGGAGTTCCCGGAAAAATGAAGCCAATTTCCGGGATCCGGGAAATCCAGGAAATGGTTGTATATTTAAGAGAACGGTAATTTTTTTTATTGTTCAGTGATAAAATACCATTTTAGAATTGGGATAACCAATTACTTATGCCTAGATGACCACTTTTGCATTGTAATACTTGAATTGAGTTTACCAATCAGTGGTAGCTATTTATTATTTATTAAACATAATATTTATCATGCGTTCTCAGGAAATAAGAATGGTTTCATGTATTATGATGATTTAATGAGTGACAATAGTATGCCTTTTTATTTTTAATGTAGAAAGAATACTGAAAATTATATCTTTCTCCACAATTTTTTAAACCCATTTTTTCTTCTTTTTTGATTCAGAGTTTATTATAAAGGTAGCTAAACTGACTAAAATGAAGAAAATGAGCATTTTTATGTATTTTCTTCCCTAAAAATAGCCCATAAAATGAAAATTATTATTCAGCATATTTTTAACATAAAATGGAAACAGGTTTAGCATAATTTTAGGCGATTTAGCATAATTTAGCAGCAGGTTTAACATAATTTGGCTAAAAATTGAGTCATTTTAAAATTCCGGGATTTCCCGGGATATTTGTCCAATTCCCGGGACTTTCAAATCCAATAAAAATAGCCGGGATCCCGGGAAAGAAACCCTAGTCGCTACATAGTCAGGACGCGGAGGACGGTCTCCCATCCAACTACTATCCGACCCACTGATCGAACGGGAAGCGGTGTTACGACATTGGGTACGACGGAGCCGTAAGATCCCCGCCCCCCCAAAAAAAACAACTCTCTCCTTCACCAAGCCAATTCGAGGGGTTGGGCAACAAGCCTGACTTTGTGAAATGAGGAATCACCACGCGGAACAAGTGAAAGATTTGTGGTAGTTAATTAGTTCTCTCATCTCTCATATTGTTAATGAGTGGTTTGTCAGTGTCCTTATAGTGAGAACTTTTTAATAGAGAAAATAGGGAAATTAAATGGAAAAATTAAATGATGATAATAATGAAACTACTGATGATACTGCTATATTGCAGACTTTTTAAATATACATTTTACTTCAATAACGGATAAACTTTGCTCACAATTACTAAATAATGATCACTCACCTCTAGAATATATGCCATCCAGCCGACTAAATTAATTTTCTTTTGTTCCTGCTACCTCTTTTGAGGTCCGGAATATTATTGGTAAATTAAAATATACAAAAAATAACATTCATAACATTCCTGTCCCTATATTGAAACTCGTTAAAGATAAGATATCTGTAACTTTAGCTAAAATTATCAAAGTATTTCCAAAGGAATATTCCCATCAATGCTAAAAACTGCTTGTACCGTATAACACCCTTTTTAAAGGGGTGATCCTACACTAGCAACAAATTACAGGCCGGTGTGTTCAGCAAGGTTTTTGAAAAAAATTGTAAAAAGTAGAATGCAGCGATATTTAGAATCCTACAATTTATTATCTCCAAATCAATATGGCTTCCGTAATAATAAAACAACGGAAATGGCTATTTTAAATCTTATGGAAAATGCAAATATAGCTAAAGAGAACAAAGAAATAATATCATCAATATTTACGGATTTGAGTAAGGCGTTTGATGTAATAAACCATAATATTCTACTTAATAAATTATATTGTTACGGCTTTAGAGGAGCAATCAGTGATTGGTTTAAAAGTTATTTGTCCAATAGATTCACTTTGTATCACTAAATAAGGTTTGCTCAACTAAAGCGCATGTGAAACAGTGTGTCACAGGGCTCAGTTCTGCGTCCACTGTTATTTTTATATATAAATGACCTTCCACGTTCATCTGATATACTGAAATTCATAATGTTTGCAGGTGATTTGCAAATAATATATTTAATTCTAAGAATATGTCTAATAAGCTAAGAATATATTAATTCAGAATTCATCAGTGTAATGAAATGGTTGACACCAATAAACTCTTCCTAAATACCAGTAAAACAAATTTCATGATTTTTACTAATAAAATAAATGTATATTTTGATGAACTTAATGTTAATGAAATCGCCATAAAGGAGTGTACTGTAACAAAATTTCTTGGTGTAATGCTGGATAAAAATTTGCAATGGAGTGATCATGTAAATTATATCGCGAAAAAGATTTCAAGGAGCGTTGCTATAATGTTTAAACTTAGAAAGGTAGTCCCTAAACAAGTTTTATTGACTCTTTATCATACTCTTGTTCTTCCTTATATAACGTACTGCACCCTTGTTTTGGGAAACTCCGCTAACAACGCATTAAATGGTATCTTTGTCATCCAAAAACGAGCGATAAGGTTATTATCTGATGCTGATTTCCTTGATCACTCTAGTACATTATTTAAAGAGCTAAACCTACTAAAGCTCAATGATATAACCAAACTGGCACGTTTTATTTTTATTTACAAGTGTAAGAACAAAATCATTAATTTACAATGGGTAAATAGATATTTTGTAACTCATCAAGAAATCCACTCGTATCAGACCAGAAATAGATCAAAGCTTGTTATACCTCAATTGAGATTGTCTTCATCTCAAAAACTATACATTTTTATTGGATTGAAACTATGGAATGACTTAAATGCCGATAAAAAAATATTGTGAATGTAAATTTGTTTAAAACCAAGTTGAAATCCCGATTAATAATGGCATACTAACAAAAATCTATTGTTTACTAATTATTAATTTCTCGTGTGTAATCTAATATTATAAACACATTTCTTGGGATTGTTCAGTTCTTATCTCTCATGTATAATATGGTATGGTATTGATATACTAATGACTTCAATGGTGACCTTGCATTTGTCATGTCAGTAGTGATAATTTAAGATTAATACATGCTTTAACCATTAATAATACATATTTACTTATTTATTTATTATTAATTAATAACAACTGTAACAAAATTTCTTGGTGTAATGCTAGATAAGAATTTGCAATGGAGTAATCATGTAAATTATATCGCAAAAAAGACTTCAAGGAACGTTGCTATAATGTTTAAACTTAGAAATGTAGTCCCTAAACGGGTTTTATCGACTCTTTATTGACTTTGAAAGAAGTTGTGAATTGTAAGGTGATCCCTGGTGAAGAAGTAACACCACAACATTGTGTTGTGGTAATGGACTTAAGGGTAAATGGAACTAGAAGAGGTAGGCCAAATATTGTACCTAAAATCAGATGGTGGAAATTGAAGGAACAAGAGTACAAGGAGGCCTTTAGAGAGAGGATAATGAGGGAATTAAGAACATAGGGATTGTATGACGTTGATGACTGGTGGCGGGAAAATGATAAGGAAAGAAGGAAGAGAGGTGTTGGGAGTGTCATCTGGGAACCGCCAGAAAGATAAAGAAACTTGGTGGTGGAGTGAAGAAGTACAGGATAAAGTGAGAGAGAAGAAAAAAGCGTGGAAGACATGGGTCAACACAGGGGAAAACCAAGACAAAGAGAGGTATAGGAGAGCGAAGAAAGAAGCTAAAACTGCGGTGGTAAAGGCCAAAAGCGAAGCACACAGAGATGTATACGAGGAACTTGAAACAAGAGAAGGGCAAAAGAAAGTATTTAAAATAGCAAAGGCAGAGAGATAAGGCAACTAAGGATATTACACATATAAGGCAAATAAAGGATGAGCATGGTGGAGTGATCTCTAATATGCAGGATATTAAGGCACGGTGGAAGGTTTATTTTGAAAGGTTTAGATTAATTTTAGATTAATAAGGGAAGAAGGGTTACCAAACGAAGGAATGGTTAGGTGTGTGGGAAGAGGTGGAGAGCATTGGACACAATGAAAAATGGGAAGGCTACAGGGCCTGATGAGATACCAGTGGAAGTTTGGAAAAGTTTGGGGGTGGAAGTAGACATCCTTAGCGATTTGATGCGCAAGATATGTGACCAGGAGAGAGTGCCAGAAGAGTGGAGGAAAAGCATACCGGTCAAAATATTTAAAGGGAAGGAAGATGTCCAGGAATGTACAAATTATCGAGGGATTAAACTGATGTCGCACACAATGAAGGTCCGGGAACGGATTGTGGAGAGCAGGTTGAGGGAAGAAACAAGCATAGCGGAAGAGCAGTTTGGCTTCATGCCGGGAAGAGGAACAACGGACGGATGCCATTTTTGCACTTAGACAGTTGATGGAAAGATATAGAGACGGGCAGAGGGAGTTGCACATAGTGTTCATAGATCTAGAGAAGGCGTATGACAGAGTACCGAGGCAAGAGGTGTGGAGGTGTTTAAGGGAAAAATTAGTGCCGGAGAAGTATGTGAGGTTGGTGCAGGATATGTACGAGGAGTCACGTACTCAAATACGATGTAGCGCAGGATTGACGAAGGTTTCGAAGTGAAAGTTGGTGTCCATCAGAGATAGGCCCTGAACCCATACATCTTCAACATTGTTATGGATGTAATGACGGAGGAGGTGAGGGAGCAGGCGCCATGGTGTATGCTCTTTGCCGACGATGTGGTTTTGTGTGCAGAGAACAGAGAGGAGGTGGAGAGGAACCTGGAAAGGTGGAGGGAAGCACTAGAAAACCGACGTTTGAAGATTAGTAGGGCGAAGACAGAGTACATGAAGTACAATGCAGGACAGGGGCAGAGATATCTACAGATCTACAGACGCTAAGGCTAACAAAGACCCTAAGATCCACTCTAAGGTTAGCCCGAGAGAAAGGAAAGAGTAGGGGGTTAAGAGAAGAGAAGAAAATAAGGGGTTAAGTAAGGAGCAACACCTATCACTCGTGGGTTAACATTCATTCAGAAAAAGAGGAAAAAAGTCTCACCATCATCATCCGCCGGCCACTGCCGACAAGTCAGAAAAATAGTCGGAGAAAATAGGAGAGGGGTGAAAGATGAAAAGAAGTAAAATAAGAACGCTTACAAACCATGCAAACACAGTCTTAACTCACTGTCATACCATGCAAACTACAAACATGCAAGTAAAGAGAGTTACAGACATGCAAAGAAAGGAGATAAGTAAAAAAAAAAAAAAAAAAGTTGGTACAGTTAAACAAAAAGTGGGTTAGTTTACGCTACGAGCTACATCTACGTTCGTGTTAGTCTAATTTTTTTTTTTTTTTTTTATTGCTGGCATCACACGCTGGCATGTCACAAGCTGGCATTCATCGTCAACAGACTCATCCTCGAGCACCACCACCATAGCTCCTGTTGTTAACTTTCTTTTTTAATTTTAAACAACGTTAATACTTTTAAAATGTCTGTCAAGACGGTTCTTAAACATATTAACGCTGGTAGAATGAACGACTGACGCGGGAAGATTATTCCATTTATCAATTACTTTAAACGTAAAGAAGTTTTTAGCGATATTAGTTATGAAACGTCTGCCACGCAACTTAAATCCGTTATTGCGAGTATTACTATTATCGAAAGTGAACAATTTATCAAAATTTACGTTATCGATGTTATTAACGATTTTGAAAACTTCAATAAACTCCCCCCTTAATCTCCTAGTTTCGAGTGAATACAAGTCTAACTCTTTAATCCTATCTTCATAAGGCTTATTGCGCAATGACGGAATAAGTTTCGTGGCACGACGCTGAACCCTTTCTAACCTATCAATATCCTCACGCAAGTACGGGCACCAAAACTGAACCGCATATTCTAAATGAGGCCTGACTAGGGACTTGTAAAGGGGAAATATAATATCCTTCGATTTAAATTCGAAATTACGCGCTATGAAGCCTAACATCCTATTAGCTTTTGCGCAAGACTCCAGGCACTGGTTCCTAACCTTTAAATCTTTAGATACGCGTACGCCTAAATCTACTTCCTCGTCAACGCTCGCTAACTCCCTATCATCCATCGTGTACGCGTAATTATTGTTGCGAGAACCTATATGCAAAACTTTACATTTGTCTACGCTAAATTGCATCTGCCACTTATCCGTCCACTCCATAATCCTATTTACATCGTCTGGGATCCTATTTCTATCGTCCTCGTTAACAACCTTACCGCCTATTTTAGTATCGTCCGCGAATTTTGACACGTTACTAGTCAATCCTACATCTATGTCGTTAATGTAAATTACGAAGAGCAATGGGCCTAACACTGAACCCTGTGGGACACCGCTACCTACATCTAACCACCCCGATTCACTACCATTAACTACGACCCTCTGTCTCCTAGCACGAAGCCATTCTTCTAACCAGTTAGCTACCTGACCGCGTATACCGTGCGCTTTGACCTTCGCAATTAGTCTCCTATGCGGAACTGTATCGAACGCCTTTTTAAAATCTAAATAAATAACGTCAGCTGCTCTATGCCTATCGTATTCGCGCACTATTTCGTTATAAAATTCTAACAAATTAGTTAAACAAGACCTATGGCGTCGAAACCCATGCTGACTACTATTAATCAAATCTCTACTTTCTAAGTGATCGATAATACGATCCCTAACTACGGATTCCAAAAGTTTACCGACAATTGACGTTAAGCTAATGGGCCTATAATTGCTAGCTACTGCACGGTCGCCTTTTTTAAAAATAGGCGTGACGTTAGCTAATTTGAAGTCTTCAGGAATAATCCCCGTTTCGAGTGACTGATTAAAAATCTTCGTTAAGGGGCCTACGATAACGTCTTTCAAATCTTTCAAATGTCTGGGATAAAAAGCGTCAGGGCCTGGAGCCTTGCTAACTTTTAGCCTATCGATATAATGCGCAATCTCAGCCTCGTAAACAGTTATTTCATCTAAAATAGTCTCGCTACTAAATGGAACGATATCGTCCACGTCGGGGACATTATTTACGTCTTCTACGGTAAAAACTGTCGCAAAAAAGTTATTGAAAATACCCGCCATCGCCTGAGCGTCAGAAGCCAAAGCGCCATTAACATCCACTAGAGGGCCTATGTTATTTTTTACCGGCTTACGATTATTAACGTATTCAAAAAACTTTTTTGGATTATGTTTACTATCCGCAGCTATAAGTATCTCTAAATTACGCTTGGCATTCCTAACTGATCTTTTAACCTGACGTCTAAGCTGAATATATACATTAAAGTTAGCTGCCGTGCCATTGCGCTTATTAAGTCTATACACTCTATTACGCTCGTTTATGAACTCGCCTATTTCCCTATTCCACCACTTCGGCCTACCACGATTTCTAGCGCGCTTAGGCCTACAAGGAATAAACTCCCTTCCAATATCCCTAAAACTTTCTTTAAACGCCACCCAACGCAAATTTGTGTCATTACCCATAAATAAGTTACCCCAGTCCACTACTCTCATCCTATCAGCAAAACTATCAAAGTTAGCCCTACGAAAATCAGGGACTTCTATTACATTACTATCCTGAGTGTTTTCTATCAATAACTTAAACCTAAGAATTTGATGATCGCTACATCCTAAACTCTCGCCTACTTCTAAACCTTCGACTATATTCTCGCCGTTCGTCATCACCAAATCTAAAATATTGTCACCGCGCGTTGGTTCGGTAACTATCTGTCGTAAAAGTTATCGTCCATAAACTCAACCAATCTCAAACCCTCCTCATTACCAGTAAAATTCTCGTAATTAACATTAGGGCAGTTAAAGTCTCCGACAATTATACTATTCCGATTGTCAATAAAATTACCAAGAAGTGAGTAAAATCTAGCATCTGTATCGAGGGGTTGAACGGGAGATCTATAAACAACAACAAAATTGAAACTAATACTACGCGCCCTAACTTCAACACATATCGCATTAATTGCTGCCGGAAAATCTAACTTAACCTCGATAACCCTAAGGGAATTACGAATGTACAGCAAAACGTCTCCGCCAAACCTATGTAACCTATCATTAGTAAAGAGTTTAAAACCCGTTATATCAAGTTCCCCCAACAAGTCCCGAGTCACGGTATTCAACCAAGTTTCAGTGATAGCAACTATATCATAGTTGCCGGAATAAATTACCGCCTTAAATTCATTTAATTTATTTCTAATACTACGCGCGTTGCAATAAAAGACGTTTAAGCTATTTTTTACCACGGGCCCGCGTTTTAAACTATTTATCACGTCGGGCCCGCGTTTCCCGGACCCACAACGTTTAAAGAAGGCTTCGACCTATACAGCTTTCGCACGTTATCGTCTATTAACCTACCTAACCTAGCATTACCTATTTCATTAAAATGCACCCCCATCTTTTATAAAAAGGCTAGGATCATTGAATTCGGACCAAGTGAATAATAGAGTACAATCAGGATGGAATAATTGAAGGAAGGTGTCTGGGGTACTGTGTAATAAAAGAATATCAATGAAATTGAAAGGGAAGGTATTCAAGGCGGTAGTGAGGCAGAATGTTGTATGGTGCCGAAACGTGGCCTATGAAGAAGAATCTGGGGAAAAGGATGGATGTAGCAGAAATGAGGATGTTGAGATGATGTGTGGGGTTACGAGAAGGGATTAAATTAGAACTTATTCGTGGAACGACGAAAGTAATAGAGGTGTCAAAGAAAGCTCAAGAGAGAAGGCTTAGATGGTTTGGACATGTCATGCGGAGAGAGGAGGAATATGTTGGGCGACGAGTTATGGAGATGGAACCAACTGGAAGGAGGAGAAGGGGAAGGCCGAGGATGAGATGGAGAGGGTGTGGAGAGGGTGTGGAGAGGGTGTGGAGAGGGTGTGGAGAGGGTGTGGAGAGGGTGATATGAGGGAGCGAAATCTGGCGGCGGATGTAGCGTTGGACAGAAATGAGTGGCGAAGGCGGCTTAGGAACAGCGACCCCAATTAGGCGTGAGAAAATGCTGCCGACAAAGAACAACAACTAGCTGTTTATTTTTAATAAGAGCACAGTAAAACCTAAAGCTTAAGGGCCAAATTAAATAAAATAAATAGTTGAGCTTCACAATTATTCATGTCATTGTAAATTGTAAAACGAAATGTATTAATTTTATTATTAATAAAGGTTATTCAATTCAATTAACTTCAAAATTACTAGTTAGGTTATTTTGAGCAATTTACCATAAACTGTTTCTCGTGCCAATTCGAGATTCTTCCGTTATTCCCACATGATTTCAAAACTATTCGACAAAAAGTATTCTGTCCAAACAAACAGGGTATAAAAAGTGTAGCACGATTTTCATATAATAAGCTACTCTTACTTTGAATTTGGAATTTAAAAAAAATTAACAAGTATTTCAAACTACTTTTGAAAAACGAAATAAAAAATAAAAAACAAAACGAACAAATAAAGATCATTTGAGACTTACCTTGGCTGTCCACTTGCCTCTGTGGTCAGTGGGTTGTCTGCAGACTTGGAAGCATCTCTCACTTCTGCCGAGTCTTTGTTTCTGCTTTCTAGAGGGCCTAACTCCAGAGAATCTTGAGAGACAGCAATTGGGGCAGATGCCCCCTCTAAAATTGGGGTAGACAACCGAGAAACGCTCGTGATGGACACGCTTTCGACGCTCCCGAAAAGCTCCACAACAGCGAAAACGCGTTGCTTCAAGGAAAATTTTCAGAAAACACTTAAATGTGGTTAAATGAAACAAACAAATTGAACAACGTGTCAAAAGAAATTCACATCTTTTTCCATAATCTTAGCGAGGCTGCAGTGAAGGGCTTGAAGGGTAAAACCCTCATCATTTAACGCTGGCCGCATTATTGCACCCTATCATCACAACGTAGTCATATTCGCAAGATTAATTTCATATAATGAATTGTGCGCGTGACTCATTACTGTTTCATCTATTTCGAAAACCAATACAAGAGAAATACAACACGAGCTAAGAGCTACAAATAAGAGCAACAAGAAAAAACAGTCTTTAGTGTTCGGCAGCTACATCCTACTTGTTACATGACCTAGCCTCATTTCATGTGGCAAATTGGGTGGACACGGAGTATGTTTCAGATTAGACAAGAAAGGGTGGCTATTCACGAGTGGGTGCCCCACCTTCAAGGCAAACACACCAACTCGTTTGTGTTAAAGAATGTTTACGAGGTATGTACATATTTTTTACTATTTGGCTTTTATATTTTTATGGTTTTCTTTCATTTAAAAAATGTAGAGTAAAAGAAATCTCTCGCGTTTTTTTTTATCACGAAAGTTTTGATGACGGATTATTTAAATCTTCAATTTCATTAATATTTTATACATTTTAATGCACTGATTCTACCATCATCATCGTAAATAAAAATATCAATATTTTTTACCATATTACCAATTTCACTTCAGAAATAATGAAAGAAAATTTTAATTGCAAATAAATATGAAGTATGAAATTTGTTATGAATAGGATAAAACGATTACCTGAATTTTGAACTCGGAAAACATACATACATACATTGCATACAAAATATTGAAGGCAGAGCCTTTGAAGTTGGCGAGAGATACTTTTGCGATGCTAACAAGAGAGGTAAATCTGAAGTGTTGAGATTTTGGAAGAATAATAATAATACCTTTGAGATGTTGGATGCCGCGGGTCCAAAGTCCTCTCCATTAATGAAGAGCCTGAGAATGCCATCATTTGTTCTCTTTACTCCAATCTTGTCATCCACTCGAAGACGGCTCAGATTTGGGCAATAGTTAAGTCTGAGAACGGTGACACCATTTCTGCGTACGTTGGACCCTTCTACCCACCACGTGTCGGCTGATTCGATGGCGGAGAGGGAAGAGGCCACGCTGCCCGAAGGGTACGTATCGCTGATTGGTAAAGAGGTAAGACCGATGCGGAGGCTCCCGCTGAACGAGCGGTTTAACTTTTCCAGTCGGACCTGCAATTGAAACAAGTAGAATCGCAATCAGTCGTTGTATCCAGTTTCGTAAGTATCATACATTTTAACAGTTAGATTACACTAAATCTGAGCAAACGACTGGAGAGAAACCTCCATATTATTTGGCAAAAACAGTTATCAGCAATTCAGAATATTTTCGGCTTCTTCAGTCTTTCACAATGCAATGCAACACTGACCTCAAAAAGTTCTTCTGGTTCGAGCGAATGGGATGAAAAAACCAAACCATGATTGAAGTGTCTCACTCTGGTTGCCAGTGTTTGGTTGTTGCTCAGAACGATATTGGCACCGCAACACTTCGACCACCGATGCAAAACCTGAAAGAGGGGAAGGAAGAGAGGGGGGGTAAATCGTGTCAACGAAGGTAATAATAATAAATATGTTCGAAATTGTTTAACGTCCTTCGTACTAGGAATGCACCGGAACCAGAATATCAAGTTCCGGCCGCAACCGGAACTTTTAAAATGTTCCGGCCGGAACAGGAACTTTAAGTGTTGCTTAAACAACGAAAAAAAAATCTGTTTCATAGGACACCCAGAAATGCTAGTATGATATTATTGGTGTTTGTCTCGGTTTTTAAACTAACTAATTTCTAAAATTAAAGCGTGAAATGAAGTTCAAGTAGGCCACTTAGTTTTATATGCTTTACCACTTTTTAATAGTGTTTTTTATGTAGGAATACAACAATGTTTCAAGGTAAGATTCACCTTATATAGTATTTTTCCAAAACTGTATGTCATATTATTTAATTATTAACCATAAAATGCCTTTATAAGCTACATTATGTGAAAGAAAAAATAAGAAGCATTAAGAATTGCTTTTGTGTTACATCATGGATTGGAGGAAGAATAAGAACATTAATAAGAACATGTTTTAATTCATGAAACAGTAACCAATATCATAATGAAAAGTTCCGGTTCATTAAACTTGAGGTTCCGGCCGGAACTAAGTTCCGGTGCATCCATACTTCGTACCAACAAAGGTCACGTGACGGAAGGGACCTACAGCTTTATATGGGATCCGTACATCACCTGAATGCGGAGGAGGGTCACTCGTCCAATTAATGGACAAAACTAACGTCGCTTAACCTCGCTGAACGAAGATAACAATCAACCAAAGTAACAAAGAAAGATAAAACCAAAACGGCGGCTTTTCATTTTGTGACGAGTTTGTTGATTTTTAAGCAAGAGCGCAAAACGCACTTTTTTGGCACAACACAATTCCAAATTTAAGCGATCAAATAAACGAAGTACAAATAAACTGCGACTATACCTCAGTCCCTAAACTTGGCTGTCCCCCAGTTGGCAGAGAGAGTCTGGAAATGTCCAAATATTGCGAGACAGATAAAAGAGACTGATCCAACCTCACTGGATTGTGCACAATGGATACTTGAGCGCACTGTCCATACAAATCGATGACAGCCCACAACCCTGAAATGGACATTGCAATGTGAGTGATCCTGTACGAAAGAAATAACCAAAGAAAAGTGAAGTTCCATGAATTCAAAAAATACTAAACCAAATGTGAAGTCAGGTTAATATTACGTGTAGTTAACCAACAATTATCGGGCCAAATGGTTTAAAAATCATCAGTTCTGACTGGAAACCTCACCTTGTTTAAGGTTCCCACAAGCGGCTCCTTGGTCCTCGCCGTTCACGTAGTAATGGAGAGTGCCATCCGAATGCCGCATCATGCCGATGCGGGTGCCAACCCCAAGTGAGTCTAAATCACAAGGGTAATTGTTCATTATAGTTACCCCGTTTCTCATCACGGAAGAGCCGCTTAGCATCCAGGTTTCATAGTCAATGTCAGTCATGGTGTTCGGGAAATCAATTTGTTCAGGAGCAATTGCTGTCACGCCTTCAAGAATTTTTTTTTTACTTAATTTAACTGTTTAATTATGATTTACTTTCAAAACATCTTTAATCTGACCATAATCGAACATACAAGAGCGGCGAATTAAACTGAATTAAGTGAAGAAAAATACAAATTAGGATCGCTGTTAAATCAAGGTCCAAGGTTTTCGAGATCCCTAGACACTCTGGGTTTGAAAGATTGAAGCTCAGAGACAAGGAGGAAAGATGGATTAAGGAAAATTGTTCCAGAGTTCACCGGTTGAGTAGATGAAAGATTGAAAATACCGATTAACCCTTGCGTTGGAGAATTGGACAGAAAAGGAATGAGAAAGCGTCGAAAGTCTGGTGCTGCGTGTTCTCCTTAAAGGAGGAGGCATGCAGTTAGAGAGTTCAGAAGAGCAATGTCCATTATAATAGCGATAGTAAAGAGAGAGTGAGGCAACATTTCAGTGAAGAGAGAGGGATTGAAGGTAGTCAGTAAGAGCACTAAAAAAACCGGATTCGACCACTCAAAAAATGCGGTACTCTTAATCGTACTGGTACTCGTTTTCGTACTCTTTCCACCTCTAGTGACGAGTAGCCAGATGAAGGAATCGAGTTCTTGAGGCATTGAAAGCCACAAGGTTTTCAAGATCGGAGGTCAGGTGTACGATAACCGTCCCACGCAAAGCAATGGGTGCCCGTTGAGAGGGATGCTTTGTGAAGCGGGTGGAGAAGTGAGAGTGGAATCGTCAATGGTTGAGTTGGAAGCAAATATTTGAGTGAAGAGTTCAGCTTTGGCAGGAGAAGAGACGGCAACTGTGCCGTCGGAATGGAGGAGGGAAAGAAGAAGTTGTTGGAGAGGTTCTTGCCTAGGTGCCAGAAAGAGCGAGAATAATTAATATTGGGTAAGTTTTCACATTTTTGTCTAATGAAGGAATTTTTGGCGAGTGGAAGAACAGATTTTGCACGATTCCGGGGAGAAATATAAGCTAAGCGAGAGTCAAGAGTTGGAGGGCGAGGGTACCTACTGAAAACCTCCTCTCTGTTGCGGATAGCATTAGAACAAGTAAAGTTAAACCAAGGTGTTTTTGCATTAGTAGTAGGAAGAGAATATGAAATGTACGCCTCCATGCCCGAGAGAATCACTTCCGTGATGCGCTCAGCGCACTCGGAGGGCCTCCCAATCAGCGGCGCCAAAATGCCAAAGGCGTCTCCACCTGGAGGATCCAAAGGCTGAATTGGAGCGACAAGATAGGAAACACACACAAGATTGTGATCAAAGGAGCCCAACGGAGATAAAAGTTTGACAGAGTAAGAAGGATGATGAGTGGTGAGAAATAAATCCAGAATGTTGGGCCTGTCTCCAAGGCGATCGGGGATACAAGTAGGGTGCTGTACCATCTGCTCTAGGTCATTTAGGGTAGAGAAATTGTAAGCTAGTTCACTAGGGTTGTGAGTGAAATAGGAAGAAAGCCAAATGTGATGGCGAATATTGAAATCTCCTAAAATGGAGATTTCAGCAAAAGGAGAGTGGAATAGAATGTATTCCACTTTAAAGTGAGGTAGTCGAAGAGTTTTGGATAGTCAGTAGAAAGGCTGATAGCGCTGATGTATTTAGTTTGAGATTTGCATGCAAGCCGTAGCTAGAGGGTTTAGAATTCGAGTTCGAGAACACGAGGACAAGATAGGTCATCGCGTACATATACGCAACATCCACCTTTGGAGTGAAATTGATTATATGGAAAGTAAGAGGGAACAGAAAATGGGTTGCTGTCAGTCGTCCCAGACACCCGAGTTTCAGTGAGGAAGAGAAGGTGAAGTTTAGAGGAGGAAAGGTGGTGGTCAAGAGATTGAATATCTGAGGAGAGGCCACGAATGTTGCAGAAGTTTGTGAAAAGTTAATCAGTCAGAGGTCGAGAACATCTCGAATGGGCAAGTAGCAGAACCAGCCCGGCTGCCTGGGTCTGCGTTCCCGGTATCGGGGAGCCAGAAGTGGGGACATGTGTGGCTCCCTCGTCAGAGGACTCCGAGGCTCCTGAGGTTAATGCCTTTTTTTTTTAATTTTAAAAAGATTGTATAACATGTAAAATGCATGTACATGTAGTGAGGGATAGTGAGAGAAGGGTGTGTTTGAAGGCATGCTGGACTGCTCATGTGGTGACACGGATAAAGACCAGCTAAGGAAGGCAGTGACAGGAGAAATGGGAGTTCCAGCACTCCCTGTCTCCTGCTTAACGTCCCCCCTTAGTACTTCTCCGGTCGAATGGTGTCTACAATCTCCTCCAAACATCTTTCAAGTAGCAGAGATCTACAGCAATATAGATAAACCCCGAAACTCAGTCATCCCACTGCACACTTTAAAATTATTCTCGTTTATATTTCTTATTACGAATACCTCTTTGGATTAAGTCTCCTGATTTACAAGTACGAAGAACTATCAGTTTAAGTTCAAAATGAAACGTCAATAATAACCACTGATTTTAAAAGAAGTTACTATCTTTAAAAACAAGATTCTCACCCGCCTCGAGGGATCCTGACCATCTGTCCACCATCTTTTCGATCATGACTTCAAACATTTCCCGTCATGCAGCTGGCGGTTGCTCATGACGATGGCATCGTTGAACTCCCCGTTTGCGTTCGGTCTCTGCGCCACAAGGCCGCCTCGGATGATCCGAGCATTTCTTCCGTGCAAATGGTGGAACCGCAAATCGCTTCAAAAAAGGTTACACATTCTGAGAGAATTCGCTAACTTCAAGGAACGGCCGACGAACCTCTCTGAAGATGAAGTAACGTACGGCTCACCGATTAAAACTTACGTTCTTCCTACAGAAAACGCCCTAAGGAAAAGCTTCTGAAAACTGCTGGTAAAACTGTTGGAACGCCTGAAATGTTTGTAATCATACGAAATTTTCTTGCTATTTTAGAGTATTCTAACAATATGAATCTTTTTGTGAAACTAATACCACGGATAAATCACCTCTAAGGACCACCTGAAAAATGGAATATCCGATATACAGGGTGTCCATAAATTATTCACCCCATTATAAGCCTTAATAAATTCGTTATTATAGGAGCTATCTTAAAACGGTTTGCGGCAATTAATAACACAACTCAAGAAAATTTTTTCTTTATTTCGCAGAACATCCACGAGGGGCACAATAGCGACAGTGAAGGAGAAAGCAATGTGTGTGCTGTGGATGTGGGAAACCAAATCTCCAATTACTGTACAGAGACGTTTTCGGGAGGAATATCAGAAAACTCCACCAACAAAGCAATCACTCAAGCGATGGCTGAAACAATTTCAAGAAACTGGCAGTGTGCTACATCAGAAAGGAGCTGGAAGGCCTAGTGTGTCTGAAGATAAGATAGCAAGAATTCAGGAGGCGTTTATCCGAAGTCCTACAAAATCCATCCGCCGAGCAAGCCGAGAACTGCAAATACGCGTTCAACAGTGCATAAAGTGGTTCACAAGAGGTTGAAACTTTATGCCTACAAATTGCAAACCTTGCAGAAACTTCTACCAAATGACAAACCCAAACGGGTACGGTTTGCTGTTGACATTCTTGACCGTATTGATGAAGATGAGCATTTTTTTGAACAATGTCGTTTTCAGTGATGAAGCGACATTCCATCTGTCTGGTAAAGTCAACAGACACAATTGCCGTATATGGGGATCAGAAAATCCTCAAGAATTTATTGAACACGAATGCAACAGTCCCAAGATAAACGTTTGGTGTGCTCTCTCCCATAACCGTGTGATTGGACCATTTTTCTTCCATGAGAACACTGTGAAGGCTACAAATTACCTAGATATGCTTGAATGGTATGCTGCACCTCAGCTTGAGGATATGCAGCCCCGTGTTTTTTTTCAGCAAGATGGGACACCGCCACACTAGGGATTAGAAGTGCGGAGGTTCCTCAATGAAAAGTTCCCTTCTCGTTGGATCGGGCGAGATGGCCCTATTCCATGGCCTCCTTGTTCCCGGATATCACGCCCCTGGATTCTTTTTTATGGGGCTACACAAAGGACAGAGTGTATGCAAAGAAGGTTAATAACATCACAGAATTAAGACACCGGATTGAAGAGACATTAGCTTCCATCACGCAAGACATGCTTCTTAATGTTTGGAACGAAATCATCTATCGCCTTGATGTTCTGCGTGCTACCAATGGGGCTCACGTGGAGGCTTACTGAATTAAAACAAAAATTTCTTCAGTTGTGTTATTAATTGCCGCAAACCGTTTTAAGATAGCTCCTATAATAACGAATTTATTAAGGCTTATAATGGGGTGAATAATTTATGGACACCCTGTACTATTGAGCTACAGTAAAATGTGTCGGTGTGTCTGTCCGCTTTCTTCGGAACCGTGCACAGGCTACCCGCCAGGGAGTAATGGGGGAGAGGTGGGGGTAATGGGGGAGAGGGGGAGTAATGGGGAAGAGGGGGAGTAATGGGGAAGAGGGGGAGTAATGGGGAAGAGGGGGAGTAATGGGAAGAGGGGGAGTAATGGGGAAGAGGGGTGGGAGTAATGGCGTTTTTTACTTGTGTGGGGGGGTAATGGGGGAGTGGGGGTAATGGGGCTAATGGTGTTTTTTTTAATTTTGTAGCTTAGCCACTTCTTACTGCCACATATACTGTGACATATACTGCTACCCGCCCGGAGGGCCAAGTTGTACAACGGTCGCGAGGAGGTGGGGGTAACTGGGGGAGTGGGGGTAATAGGGAGAGGGGGGGGTAATGGCGTTTTTAACTTTTGTGTGTGTGGGTAATGGGGGAATGGGGGGTAATGGGGGTAATGGCGTTTTTAACTTTTGTGTGTGTGGGTAATGGGGGAATGGGGGGTAATGGGGGTAATGGCGTTTTTTTTTTTTTACTTTTGTCGCTTAGCCACTTCTTCCAGGTCATCCCATAAGTAATGTCGTTTTTTACGATAGATTAAGTTTAAACTAGTCCTACTCGGTTTAAGCATAAATTTTCCGAAGGTTATATCTAAGAGGAGATCTATCGTGTGTCGCTACATACTTTACAGACCTTGACCAGTGAAGACGTGTGTTTTGCTTTATGTGAACCCCTCATAAACATGGCGGGTATTAGAAGAGCATATCAGGCATATAATGCTTTACGAGTTCAAAAAAGGGAATAGTGCTACTGAAGCAACGCGAAACATTCAGGACGTTTATGGCAACGATATTCTGCATGTGAGGAAATGTCAAAGATGGTTTCAAAAGTTTAGGAATGGTGACTGCTGTTTGACAGATGCAGCACGCTCTGGACACCCTGCTGAGTTTGATGATGACCTGTTGTTAGCCACACTTGAAGAAGACTGTTCAACAACTGTCGAAGAATTGGCCCAGAAACTCAATTCATCCCCATCCACCATCCATCAACATTTGCAACAACTCAGGAAAGTGCCTAAGTTAGGAAAATGGTTGCCACATGAATTGTCAGTCAACAGTCTGAGGGTGCGGGTAAACATCAGCACAGCTCTTCATTCTCATGAACTCCAAGATCCATTTTTGCACCGTTTAGTGACTGGTAATGAAAAGTGGATACTGTACCAGAATGTTAAGTGCCATC
Source organism: Bathynomus jamesi (assembly GCA_023014485.1). Taxonomy (NCBI): domain Eukaryota; kingdom Metazoa; phylum Arthropoda; class Malacostraca; order Isopoda; family Cirolanidae; genus Bathynomus; species Bathynomus jamesi. The sequence goes on from JAJOZX010004436.1 coordinate 413,518, forward strand.
GACAGTGGGTTTGTGTCGGAGAACCAGCGACACCACAGCCAAAACCAAATCTTCACCCTCGGAAGGTGTTGCTTAGTGTTTGGTAGGATAAAGGTGGTGTAATACACTTTGAAATCTTACCACACAACCAAACAATCACCGCTCAAGTCTACTGTCAACAACTGGATCGATTGAACACTGCACTAAAAGAAAAGAGACCTTCTTTGGTTAATCGGAAAGGAATCGTGTTCCACCACGACAATGCACGTCCTCATACCGCTCGGATCACTTCTGCAAAAATTGAGGAGCTTGGGTGGGAAAAACTTCCACATCCTCCTCCTGCCTAGGACGTTGGCAGAGTGTCGTTGATTCCGATGGAAAATATATACTAGATTAAAAAGTTTCAGTCGAGTTTTTTTTTGTCCTTCAAATTCCGATCTAAAAGACATTACTTATGGATGACCTGATAAAATAAGGTTCCAACAGTAAGGTACCGCATCACTTCAGGGTCAGATGTTAAAATCTGTTTCGATACGATATGTATACAGACAGTGAGTCTGTATACATATGTATAAAGTATAAACTAGAAGGTCGTCAAGATGGGTCTACAGACAGAATACATACGTTACAATTTTCAGAATATGCAATGAACAATCGGACACCAACTTTTGCACTCTTCATTCATTCATTATCAAAAATCTCATGTCTCAACAAACAGAACAGCCATGATACGATCCAAGTCTGCCGCTGCTGGTACCCATCGTTGGGAGAAAGAGGGAAGGATGGGTGCTCAGCCTAATCTCTCCCCTCCTGTAACGCAAGAGATGCAGAGGTAGCCGCACCTGTCGGACGACGTTGGAGTCGCCACATCCCTACGCCAAAAGACCTACACCCGGGAATGATATTCATCATATCTAACAAATTTGCCCCAATTGCACAAAAGGTGCATCTTCAGTTTTCAAAAGAATTTACACACTGACTACATCTTTCAAAAGCTTTCCAAATATGCAGTAATTAGAATGGTACCTTTCAAATTTAAGCTATTTTTATTAAAAGTTTACCTTCTGTCGGTGAACAAACCTGGATTGACTTATACATGTATAAAATTCTTTTCTCTTCAAGGTACGTCAATTCAGATCCCAAACATTCTTTTAATTACTTTCAGCACTCTTAATCCTTAAAAAAATAATATAAAACGAAATATTTTTTCAACTAACCCAAAAAATTCGTTTATATAATCATACTTTACCTGTAGATAGTTGAACTGGAGGCGCTTGAAATAGCTATGTCCGTAGCTCTCACCCTGTCCGAAGGGTTTGAGATCGTGACCTGCGCCGCTTGTCCATACAAATCGACCACGCCATAAACTCTTTCGGGGACGTTCGTAGCCGCCACGCCACGATCTACGCCGTCGACGTAGAAATGAAGGCTCCCATCGTCTTTACGACACACGCCGATGCGCTCACCAACCTTGATAACGAGAGAGATAGCAAAAATAATTACAGAATTACTCCTGTTAACTACACAAGTTTTACTCCTTACTAAAATCCCGGGTTCAAACCTACAGCTTAACGTGGAGTTCAAACCGCGGGTCGCTACATCATGTGAACGCAGAGAATGGTCACCTACCCAACTACTGCCCAGACCCAATATTGCGTAACTCTGATGATCTTGCGAGGAAAGTTATAGTTTCAATGTTAAACATTAACAGAGCCACTTTTAAATAGGTTCAAAAGTTCCAAGTATAATTTAGCGGCAAAAGGAGAAAAGAAATAACGACAAAACAGAGACAACGAGTTCATGCTTCTCTCCGAAAACAATCATGTACAAGTGGAAAAATTAACCAAGAAAGTAAATCGCATCTTTTTCCAAGTTTTCCAGTTATTGCTTTTCCTGATCCAGTAGGTGGGAGTTCACCACTGCCACCCACCTCTGGGTGGGAAAACAAGGATTTTGGATTTAATCGCTTTACCTATCTAATAGTAATTTGCATACCCAGACCCTCGTAAACACTAATGAAATGTCTTACTGATTAGTAATTAAGCACAATGATGCGTTTGGTAGAAAGTTGCGGATTATAATGCAAAACAATTTTGCATAAAACAGCGCTGAAGTAATAACTGTACCTTTCATCCGGCGGCTCGGTAGCTGTTACGGTAAACCGTTCATTTGTGTTATTTCTACATCTTCACTAATTTAAACACACACACACACACATTTATATATTTTATTTTCTACCTCGTGGTGTTCGGACGTTTTGTTTCCGCTCTGTGTAATATCGAAATAACTAGTGTTTATAAGTTCAGCGGTAAATTCTATCTTATACCAGTGTGTGGATTAAATACCAATGAATTCGCGATAATAATTTATTAAGTGAAAGCCGGTGGCATATAGCTTGTACAAAGAAAAAAACATCAATTGAAACATAAATTGAAAACACTTCGAACGGAAAAAACAGCTCCTGAGATTTGTACATTAAGCCTATAGGGGGAAAAAGGTCAGACACAATTTGGAAGAGCCATAAAACGAAGGTCGAGTTATCGAGAGAAATCTGAGAAGCGAGAAGAGGAAAATAAAGGAAAGAATGGCAAAAAATACGAAGAAACGTATAGATTGCAGTGAAGTCAGAAAACTGAATAAAGCCAGATTGTGTGTAATGGAATGCGCTGCACATCCGCTCTGTGATTGCAAAAATGAAGCAGACCAGACCTCGGGCTTAAAATGCATTCTGTGCAATACCTTTAAAGCACTAATAATGTATGAACTTAGAAAAGACAGGAAAATTATAAATAGAATAAATAACAAAATCATAGGCCTTTATGGTTTCTTGAGCGTCAAGTGCATGGAAAACAATAGGAAATTAGTACAAAGGGGAATACAAAATGTTGAAGTAGAAGAATCAAGTACAGCAGTTTCACCGACAGAAAACCAGGAAACAGAAAACGCCGAGAC
>JAJOZX010004437.1:0-50000 GCA_023014485.1 Bathynomus jamesi
AACTGCCATCTGTAACAATATTTTACCGTTTCTCAAAGATAATGAAATACAGTTTGAAAATAAACATAAATAACAGAATATATTTATCTGAACTGGACTTTGTTGTTGTTTTAGGTTAATATGGCTTATTATTTTTATAACAATGTTATTTTAACATGTTTATGTTGTCAGTATGGTAAATCTTTAAAAATGATTGTAAATTTCATGATGCAGTCTTACGCTACAACCTTACGAGAGATTCAAACCACAGGGCATTACATCATCTGAACGTAGAGGACGGCCATCCATCCATCCAGCCAGCCAATAAAGTGACTGAAATGCCGCTTAACCTTGCTGATCTAACAGAGTGGTGTTGCGATTTTGGTCACTAAGTTGCTCATAAAATTCATTATAGTCACATAGTGGTTCGTATACCTGAACAACTATTATGGATTTACAGACATGCTTTAGTAAGTACCTCCCAAACTGCATTTTGAACCCTGGACAATTATAATTAAGTACTTAAAAAAGATACAAGTTTTAGAAACAACAACTTGCATGCGATATTTAAAAAAATAATCTGGTTAACAATTTGAAAACAATTGGTACTCGACTTCAACATAAAACACAAATTTCACTTCTAAATCAACTGTTTTAAAGTATAAAAGCGGTGAAATATTTATTAAATTCATTAAAATTATAAATTTATAATTAAAATTTCTACAATCATACACTATTTTTTTTACTGATCATTTTTCACTTATAATGCCACAAATTAAGTGAGACTTCGTGATCTTGTTTGAAAAGCTTCTATGCTTCCTAATGGCAAGTTCAGCTAAAAGTTGTATATTATTTGTATAACTGGAATGTTTAAATTAAACCTAATGAAAGAATAAATAATTCTCTGAATGTGTTTTATAACTGCAATACATCCATTCTTTTCCGAATATAAAATATATGAAGTGCGAAAAACAAATTATAATCATAGCGGATTACTATAATAGAGCAGGAAAAAGATTTAGGAGTTATAGTCACTGGTGATTTAAAAGTAGCGAAACAAAGTACAGCAGCGGTCAATAAGGCGAACAAAGTGTTGGGGTTTATAGCTCGAAATTTTGAGTACAAATCGCGCGATATTATAGTTCCTCTTTATAAATCATTAGTTAGACCCCATTTGGAGTACGCGGTCCAATTTTGGAATCCGCATATGCGCAAAGATATAGACAAAATCGAAAGAGTTCAAAGACGAGCAACTAAGATGATTCCGTCTCTTAGGTCAAAGTCGTACGAGGATAGGCTTAAGGAGTTAAAATTGACTACTCTCGAGACTAGGAGGTTAAGGGGTGATCTAATCCAGGTTTTCAAAATTATGAATGGGTTTGATAACGTAGATAGAGATAGCTTTTTCGAAATATCTCAATATAATAGGACTAGAAATAACGGGTGTAAGTTGACAAGTAGAAGGTTCGAGACAGCAGTTGCGAAAAACTTTTTTACGCATAGAATAGTAAATAGCTGGAATAGTTTGCCGGTAGAAGTAATTAGTAGCACGTCTATAAACATGTTTAAAAATCGATTAGACGCGCATGTTGATAGAAAGGGTATAGTTTAAGGTAGTAAAATTAAGGCTTTGTGGGGGATAGATCCCACAGCTCAACACGTGTTGTGGGATATAGGGAGGCAGCGTCTTGGGTTAGGGGATACTCTGTCCTTACACACCCCATTTAAAGAGATTCCTCTGCCGAGCGGTGCCCCCCATAGTACTGTGAGGTATTGAAAAACTCATGATCTTCACTTGCCCCACAAACACCTTTAAATGGGAGACCCATAATGGGTGCACACACATTTCTACATTACTGTACAGTCTTTACAGCCACACCTACACTTTTCCTCGTAAGTGTATATATTGTAATGTATATGGTTGTAAATTTTGACTTGGTCCGCAATCGATATGGACCGTGACTTGATTGATACCGTAATGAAATTGACTGGATTCTTTGGATCTGATATATTTGCATGTCCGTTATAAATAGATATAGAGTGTAACATTTGTGGATAGTAGTCTATTATGACTTGATCCTCTGGATCCAGAGATTCTATCTTTAGTTTTAAATCGATAATTAATTAGTTTTAAATTGATAATTATTTAGTTTCGTTAAAATTGGTCGTTGCCAAATTACCGGCAGTTTTTACATAAATTTCTTATGTTCTTGTGGTTCGGAACCCACGTAAAATTGTAGGTCCCCTCCGCCACCACGGAGGACATACACAATACACGATTACGAACACAGTTAGGTAGACCAGCCATGAGTGGATCCTAGGGTCTTTGTTGGTCTGAAACATTATAACATTATTATAACATTATACAGCTAAATATATAGGCCAATGAGCTGCTCAAATTTATCCATGCCTGACTATTTAAAAACAAAAAACTCTTACCTGGATAAAGACGGGTTCTAAATTCTGCTGTACTGTATTTTCATTCCGCAGTCTTTCGACACAAAAAGTAACTTCATACTGGTTATTCAACAGGGACTGATATGTACCTGCGAATAGAAGCAGCATATTAAGTTGGGAGCGAAAGAAAGGTCTCTAAACTAAACTGAAATTTTAGAGCAGCATTTATGTATATTACAGTTTACAATAAACTCCTAATGTAAAAAGGCATTAAATGGCTGTTCTATAATACCTTACCTTTGGATTTGAGGCAAATCTTAATTTCCATCAAAATAAATATATATTATACAGGGTCTTCAAGAAAAGACTGATCATTCTAAATTGCATACTACTTACAAATGATCACTCCTTTCTGGAAGACCTTGTATGTAATAATATAGTAAGTTTACCATATTTTATCTCATAAAATAATTATAGTCGCTTTATCCCAATTCGCCAAAGGCGATATAGATAAATTTCACTTATACGCACCCTATCTATAGTAGAATCCACCCCATAAAATTTAATTTTATGATATACTTAAAAATAATGAACAGTCGTAAATTGTCACTATCAAAAATCGAAGTTATAAGCTTCAATTCCATTAAGATATACAATGAAAGGACAAGACAAAATTAAATTTGTATGCATGAAACCAATGGCATTATACAGTGTGTTCACAAATTTATCTTTACAAATTCAATTCAACTGATTTCGTTAAAGTAATTTATGGACACCCTGTACGTACGATAAACAAGGTGAATGGCAAAAACTATATAACCTTGATTAACTTTGGTTTTGCTTCCGGCCGAATTGTTCATTTGATGAATGTCAAACTTGTCACTCCACCTTAGACCTACAGTTTAATGTGGAATCCGAACCACGCACCACCAGCAGCCCAGCGCCTTAACCACTATGCTACCCAGGGTACCCATTTATCTATCAACGAATTTTTTCGATTATTGTGTAGAAGGATGAACTGCTGAGCGCCGCCACCGTGTCTTGATCCGGGACCGATGGATTCATAGTCAGCGACGTTAACTACACCACCACCGAGGCGCGCGCGCGCATATTATATATATATCAGCAGAAAAATCAGCGATGCAAACGAAGTAGAAGCCTTGCAGAGGGACACAAACAAAATATACACATGGTCAGACGACAACAATATGACATTTAACACCCGAGAAATTCCAGCTCTTGAGATATGCTAGAAATGAGGAACTTAAAAAGACTGCATATTATACTCCAGACAGACAAGAAATTCAGAGAAGCACGAAAGCGGTCGACTTGGGGGTAATAATGACCGATGATGCCAAATTTGACACACAAAATCAGATAGCAATAAACAAAGCAAAAAGAGTCGCGGGACAGGTACTAAGAACGTTCAAAAGGAGGGACAAGACAGTAATGATTCCCCTGCTGAGAACACTGATCATACCAAAACTTGAATACTGCTCAGTTTTGACGTCCCCATACAAAAAGGAAGAAATTAATAAACTAGAAGAAACGCAGACACCTTTCACAGCCAAGATTGATGGCTGCAAAGAACTCAACTACTGGGAAAGACTACGTAAACTGAATCTGAAGGAGAGGTATACCATAATTTACATATGGAAAATTATCGAAAAACTGGTACCAGACCTCAAACTAAACCCAATTACCAAACAACGCTGTAAAATAAGAAAGGCAGAATGTGTAGTGTTCCCAAATTAAAGGCCCAAAAAGGGACCTCAGTAGTATAGCCGCAAAAGGGGAGAGTGCAAGAATGTTGCAAGTGATGACGTAATGTTGCAAATGGGGGGTGGGGTTGTTGCAAGGGAGTGGGGGGTGTTGCCAAAAAAAAAGAAAAAAGGAAAAAAAAAAAAAGAAAAAAAGAAAAAAAAGAGTACTGGCCTTTGTTGCCAACCGGGGTTGCAAGGGGCATGCAACTTGGGGCGGAGTTCTCCCCCAAGCTATTCCCCCCAAAGGACCAGAAAGAAGGAGGAGAGAAAGGAGGAGAGGTGTTCACCTGGCAGGAGCCAAGTGCATATTAAGACTTCAGCCGAGTAGGCGTTGTTTTATAGGCTCCTAATCAGCCAGAATCAGCCAGTTGGCTGAGCCAAGGGGTAGGGGTACACCTGAAGGAGAGAGAGACACCTGAAGGAGAGAGAGAGAGACACCTGAAGGAGAGAGACACACCTGAAGGAGAGACACACCTGAAGGAGAGAGAGAGAGACACCTGAAGGAGAGAGAGGAGTTCTCCCCCAAGTTATTTTCGTTTTCCTAACCTAAGAGGCCTCTAAGGGGTTTTACCAAAGGGCCTGAAAGAGAAGGACCAGAGGTCCTTGCTCGGCTGGGAGCCGAGCTTGAATGATTCTTTCATCAGCTTCTCGGTCTTTTATAAACCTCTATTCTGGCTGAGTTGCCAGATAGCGCAATGTGTTCAGTTGCCAGATAGCGCCATGTGTCCCAGAAATCCATATATTAATCATCCATTGTGTAACACAATATATATGACGGTAGTTAATCCAATTAAATTCTGTTTATTAAATAAATAATTTTTACACACTCAATCTTTATTATTATGGAATTGCATACCTTTCCAGTTTTTTTTTTGCAATGATCGGATTGCTCTTGCTAGATATATATTATTATGCTTATTAATATATATATACACATTCTTTTAAACATCTTATGTTAGGTATATGTAAATATATATATATATATATATATATATATATATATATATATATTTATTTTCATATTATAACATTTAATTTTAGTTTAGTGTTTAACGTTTAGAAGCAAATTTAACATTAACTTGAACTTCATTAAACTTGAAGTTAAACTTTTCGAAACAAATAACGTAGTTAACCACACATAATTCAACATAGAAAACTTAATAATAGAAAATAATTAATTTTATGGTTAACTAGTTTATTTCGACATAAGTTTACTATAATTATATATATACAGTCTTTTAAACAGCTTATGATACATATATTATATATATATATATATATATATATATATCTGAACTCTTTCAGCTAAAGAAGCCTTATGTATAGAATTGGTTGTGTAATAGCTGATATTAAACTCTATCAACATGTTCTGAAAAGCACGGCGTATAAATTCCTTCCCCATATCCGTACAAAAATAGCTATATATATATATATAGTTTCACTATAGATGTATAGATGTATATAGGGTTTTACAATAGATGTATATAGTGTTTAACGATTAGAATCAAATATAACTAACTTGAACTTCATTAAACTTAGTTAAACTTTTCGAATGTTCTGTGGGATGAATCCTATTAAATTCTGTTTATTAAATAAATAATTTTTACACACTTATTTTTATTATAAATATTTGAACAACGAAACAATATGAAAATTTACGAAACAATTCAATTAAAAGTTGAAATTATCCAAAATACAATCCGCTAGAGGAAAGGGATTCCGAGAATCTGTTCAAATCGGTTCACCTATTGCCAGAGGCGATTTTTTTTCTGACCATAATGACCTTTCTCCCAGACAGCTTGAACAAAACCTCTCTCGACTCCATTTCTTAGATATGCCCACAATTATATATATATATATATATATATATATATATATATATATATAGAGAGAGAGAGAGAGAGAGAGAGAGAGAGAGAGAGTTTTGTTCAAATAACGGGATATGCTTGTATCTTTTGCCATTGTGTTCGAACACAATTGTTCGAAAACCATAGTTCGAAAAACAGTTGTTCGAAGCAGCAATTATTCGACGTTATAATTGTTCGAATGAACAACCAACTAAATAAAATCTTAGTTGCCAAGACGCAAATACGATGTAAATAAGAAGGTTAGCCTCTTCATTTAAACTATAACATTTATAGTGCTGCAGTAGTATACCACCCTTAAAATGGCAGAGTTTGTTTCTAGTGAGAAAGGAAATCCAAATCGAAAACCATACCCATATTATGTTATATCAGTCAGGGTGAGTCTTCTGCCACGTCAGGCGTACGCTAGGTTAGGCTGTAGAGCAATTTCCCCATGTCATCAACTTTCGGACAGTCAGGGATCGTTGGGCGTGATTTCCGACTTTTCCAAAAAATATGTGGCCGTAAAATTACCTACTGTACTTACCCCTACCATACCTCTTTGTTTAGGAGTGTATCGTACTTACTGATGTCATGCAGGGATGACACTAATAACATGTAAGTAAAAATAAAAACCGGAAACTATAAAAAATCTATTTAAAATAACAGGATCATTTGACCCGAGGCTGTCAGTAGTATGCCCGAAAAACATCGTAATGCACGATTTTTTCTATGTAGCAATAATAATAACTCTTTCTCGCCGAATTGGTAAGCTTTTCACATACCTTAGACCTCCAGTTTAACATGGATTCAGAAATACATCTCGTCGATGGGGGTCGTAGCTTACTCTTCCACATTTCAACATAACAGGATTATTGAACCGGATTTAAAATAACAGGATCATTTGACCCGAGGCAGTCAGTAGTACGCCCGAAAAACGTGTTAATGCATCATTTGACGAGTCAGTAGTATGACCGAAAAGCATGCATGATTTTCTCTTTAGTAATAATAACAACTAGCTCGAAGAGTGACAACGGATAAAGTTTTCACGTCACCTTAGATCCACAGTTTAATGTGGAAACTGAATGCTATTTTAAAAATATAATTAGGCTATATTTCTTTATTATAAAATAAGTTAACAATTATGTTAACACAAGAAAACAATACTATTAACTTGTAAGTAAAAATATAATATAAGGGACTACCATAGAAATGTAAGTGCCTATAATTCAAGAAACACGATTTTATATATATGTTACTCATCCGGTCCCGTTATAGCGGATTGGTACACGTCATAGCTCCACCCAGCTACATCGGCAGCCAATCACTACGAACATCTGGTCTTTTGGGCGGAGCTTGGCGATTGTGCATATAAAAGGGGATATTTTTCAGTTGGGAGTAACAGTAGCTATTTTCGCGTCAGTGATTAATCATTCCCTCCACCATGGACCTGTACGTCACCCCAGACTTGTATGAAGAAAGTGACGCTGCAGCATTAACCGCAATTAATCTTTTTAACGCGATTGACCGTGATGATTTATTTTCAACGCAAACCGTAGAAGATATTTGCAGTGACGCTCCTTACAATCCGACGCAAGGGACTACCATAGAAATGTAAGTGTCTATAATTAGAATTTATATATATATATGGATGGGGTGTAGTATCTCGTCAAATAGATACTCGCCAAAAATTTTTATGTCAATCAATGTTATTTTGTTACCCCATTATGCTAAAATCGAAATTTTTATGGCGTTCAATGTTATTCCTCGAACCAAAGATATCTTCACATAATGGGGATCTGTCTGTATACTCTGTATATGTTTTAAAAGAATGAACATTATTCCTTTAAGGTCCGATGAGGATTTGACACGTGTTATACAATCTTTTGAAGAATCTCGGAATACGGGGGATATACTGAACAGTCAACAATGTCACACATCCTCCACCATGGACCTGTACGTCTCCCCGGAATTGTATGAAGAACGTGATACTGCAGCATTAACCGCAATTAGTCTTTTCAATGCGATTGACCGTGGCGAATTATTTCCAACGCAAACCGTTGAAGATATTTGCAGTGACGCTCCTTACAACCCGACGCAGGGGACTACCATAGAAATGTAAGTGTCTATAATTCGTTTTTATATATATATGGAGAGTTGTAGTATCTCGTCAAATAGATACTCGCCAAAAATTTTTTATGTCAATCAATGTTATTTGGTTATCCCCATTATGCTAAAATCGAAATTTTTATGGCATTCAATGTTATTCCTCGAACCAAAGATATCTTCACATAATGGGGATCTGTCTGTATACTCTGTATATGTTTTAAAAGAATGAACATTATTCCTTTAAGGTCCGATGAGGATTTGACACGTGTTATACAATCTTTTGAAGAATCTCGGAATAGGGAGGATATACTGATCAGTCAACAATGTCACACCGAAATAATGTAAGTGTTTTTCGATCTTTTTGGGATAAGACACAATATATTTTCATAAATTTATTAAATGAAAGAAATCAGTACAATAAACAACTACAGAATATATCGTTACAAATATACGAACAAAAACATTATAATATACAACGAGTACGTACAATTGGAAAACGGTTTTTTATCTGTCTGCATACCATTTCATCGTTTCGGCGAGTGTGACACGGGTCAAATAAATTTAAAAAATTTATAAATTCTTTATCATTTGACATATGCATGAGAAATGAGACGCAGTACATTCCGCAAACATTAGTAAAATATCCTTGCATGCGAAATGGGGTCCATACAACTTCGGGAATATGTAACTGAGCGAGAAATTTTACAATAATAGGGTCACTCCAGGGTTGAGTACCGAGTGAATCAAAATAGTACAGGCGCTTCTATTTTTAAAATAGACAGCGATCCAGTGAATCCCTTCATTACCGATGATGTCTGTGTTCACAATAAGACTACCGCATTCTCGCGTACTTGGCAAACTCAATGTTTCATTCTTCGCAAACACGCCGATAAATTTGGAACGTGTGACTCGCTCCATTACTTTCTGAAGTGTATTAGCATCCATTTTAAAAGTCAGTGATAACGCTCCTAAATCTATCTACTTCTATTAGGGCTTGCGATTCGAGATATACTAGTACACTAATAGGAGCGTCTATAGGCTTGGCGAATTCCAGCCGCACTGAGATGTTTCCGCTCTGCTGTGGGGTTAAATGGGTATTTACGCTAGCAGATAAGTCAGGTGTAATGTCAAACGGATAAAGGTTAAATTGATCAATGAATTCTTCCTGCGTTACCCCATTACCAAGCTCATCACAATCACCTGCAATATGGGTCAGATTACTATAGGCTCTGGCACAAAGCGGTAACACAGCGTCTGATGAATAGTCCGTACCCATTGTTCCACCCAAAGCAGTGCCATTAACGTATAGAGTTATATTTTTAAGTCCGAAATTCTCGAATTTAAAGGCACTCTTTTTATATTTTCCATTCACCGAAGCGTGGTCCTGCATGCCGATTAATATCCTTTTAGGAAGATTTCCCAGGGCAATGTTTTCTATCTGCTTCGATGCCAACCCTGCAGGAACCGTATATAGTTTGATCTGCACTCTGTTAATAGGATATTTCACTGTAGCGTTTAGTAAATTTTTCTCAATTTCTAGTTGTTTTGGTGAACTTAATTTCACTCGCCGTACGCGGAGGTATGTGTCCATAATGTGAACCACAACGGGCTTTGCACCCTCTTCTTGATCCGCAGCCAGATTTAAGCAGATCTCAGGACTCGTGCGGGTGAGCTTTATTTTCATATCCACCCCGTTCACAAGCAACTTCTCCTGGAAAGTGAAATCTGTGTGCAACCGTCCAAAACACTCGTATATTTTCTTTTTAGAATTTTTAAATTTGTCCTTTATACTATTTTCATCTTTAGTTTGATAATATCCCTCCGCACTTAAAAAGGTAGCCTTCGCTTCTTTGGAAAAGTTGAGGACATTTTCCAGATAGGCTCGTAGATGATAGTACCCCGTGCCTGCCGATATGTTGGTCTGATTTAAATATACGTCACACTGGTTGAATATGGAGTGCAGAAAGTTTGTTTCAGGGTATACAGCATATTTGTCATCGCAGACCGTTCCATCAGAATGGGCTATACGTAGCTTAGCGTACATGTGCACACAGCTTGGATCAAAAAAGTAAGGGCCTGAGCTGGGTATCACGAATTCTATAGGTGCACTCGGGGAACTAATTGTGTTTAAAGGGTTAATTGTAATAAAGTCACTGTGCTCAATAGAAACTTGGGTTGGAGGTAGCTCAAAAAGGGACAGCTCCGATTTACAGCATTGTGAACTACATGGGTGGATGAAGCGTGCCATGGCGAAATAGTGACTCCTCTCTCGACAAGTGGTAAACAAACTATGATTCATGAGATCAATGTCCTTAGCTTATATCAGTCAAAAAAGTGGTCAACCATAGGTTTCATTCGCTTACAGCACTTCTTTTTTGATAGCCTTTTACGTTTAATACCACGTGACCCCTTCTTCTTCCGGGCAGCCCGCTTCTTCCCGCCACCACGCATTTTTCTCTTTGCATCTTTGATGATTTCGTCCCGTGTACGCTTTAAATGTTTTTTTAGAGCTTCTTTAGGTTTAGCCCCGGCCAATATGTCTTCTGCAGTGTTAAGGCCTGATTGTAGCGCTTTCCTTCCAAGGTATCTGGCACCCCTCTTCAGCAAAGGAACAGCCGTACGTAGTATGGATGAAAAAATGGACCCAAGTCCACTACCGCGCTGGTATCGCATCCCTCGATAGACGGTGAAAGGCTTTCTATCCATTATAACTCAGTGCGTCGAAAGTGTAGCTTCACTGTTAAGCTCCCGTTACCGAATGGGAAGTTTTCACCCTCAATCGTTCTTATATATATTGTGATATTGGTTATTAAATTAGTTGCGACATTCACATAATGGGGTCTGTCATATGTAATACTCAAACTCCTTCCTCTATGGTTGGGGATGTGAGCAATGCGCAGCAGGCGTGCCTGGGTATCCCCAACAAACTGGTGCTCCACTATATTACTGTAAATATAGCACATGTCTGGGGACCTTTCAGCCAATTTCTCCATCTTCAATTGATACATTAATCTGGACAAGTCATGCTGTGTCTCGTGAAATGTGTCTCTTTGGAAGACTGCGCTATAGCGGCCATTGGCTAGAATTTGGAACTTTCTATGGTCTTTAATACGTCTGTTAGTCTTTGATTTTAGGATTAGTGTATGTGCAGGGTTGTTTACGACTTCGTATACTAAATCATTCGTAAGGTTTGAGTTTCTTAAACTTACGTTTAAGCCTCTCACAACATCCTCGGCCGAACCATATTGACCCGGCCCTAGTCTTACTTCTGTACTGTAATACCGTGCAATCTTAGTCCGAGCGATGCGCATAGTTTCATCCATAGCTACCCCAGCTTTTTCACACTCGTCAATGTCTCTAAGAATCGTAAAAACGGTTTCTTTATGTTCAATATTTAAAAAGACGGTGTCCAGCTGAATTTCGCATATCCCCACCTCATACGAATCACGACCCAATTCAATGTGCCCATGGAGTTCTGTTACAAAGTTGGCTAGTGTGTTGTTAGGGTGTACAGACAGGGACGAGGAGGACGGGAGTGTGACGTAGAAATGGTTAGGAGCCATGTTGCATACTATTTAAGCTTCATTATTGCATCAGCTTTTATATAGGTGTTGAAGCTTTCTGGGTACCCTAGCCATTTCACCAGGTACATTTTTCTCCTTCCTGAACCTTTGCTTCCTAAAATTTTCTCAATTTTAAACACATTTTTTTCTAAATTAAACGCAACTTTCTGCAATTCCTCGCGGTAAAAGCCTCCTGAGATTTCTTCCCCATTCAAATCTTCAATGTAATACATCATTATCTCACCTTTAGGTCTCACAGCCCTAACTTTAAAAATCTCGCGTGTCCATCCTTGCTCAAAACCCTTTGCGAATTTATTCCCCGAACGCGACAGCCTTACATAATCATTGATTTTGAAGCGCGCAGAGTGTGGTGGTGGTGGTGATCCATCTCTTCTCGGGAGCGTACCTCTTTCTCTAAAACTTCGTTAGGTGTTGTCCCAATCGTGCGATGGTGTGAGCGGTTGTAGGATGATGCCAATGATTCCAGAATGTCTAGAAATCTGTATGTGTTTTTATGTGTAAAATAACGGTGCATGCGTTCCTTTATGGTGCGCTGAACTCTTTCAGCTAAAGAAGCCTTATGTATAGAATTGGTTGTGTAATAGCTGATATTAAACTCTGTCAACATGTTCTGAAAAGCACGGCCTATAAATTCCTTCCCCATATCCGTACAAAAATAGCCAGGAACCCTGTTTTCTTTTAACATTAGCGTTTTGGTGGCTTTAGCAACTGTTTCAGGTGATTTATTTTTCAGAGGAACTAGCCACAGATATCTAGAGAATACGTCTATTATGAATAGAATGTAGCGGTAACCATCGTTATACACAGAATATCTTTGCATGTCTGTTAAATCTGCTTGCCAAATAGAATCAATCGAGGAAGCCGTTGTCTTGGCTGTTTTAAACCTTTTTCTCACAGGCTTATGAAGCGTATAAGCGTCCTGCTCCCTCAAAAATCTTTCAACATCTTTTTTTCCTACTCCGTAAACACTTCTGTACAGTCTATCTACGCCGCCGTAAGAGGATGGGGTAGAAATGTCATAATAGCGTTTAGTTAATACGTTAGCCATTTGCGTATTTTAGAGGCACGTGGGTAGGGTTGGTTTAACCTCTTCTTGCTCCTCTTCAAAGGTGTTACCGCCGGGGGTGACGGCGCCTTCAATTGTGTCACAGGCGTTGCATGTTCCAAGTCTTTTAACCTGTTCAGATTTCCTATCAACGTTTTAGGGACATTTATTTGTTGTAGTCTTGCTTTAATATGCTTCCATCCTGATGGTGATGGCCTATCCCACTTTCTCACCAGATCATGGACAATGTCTACGATATTCGATCCCTGTACCTTTGATCCTTCCACAATGATCTCCCCTGTATCGGTCCATTGTATGGCGGGATCCTCATTCAATAGATTATAAAGACTTAAGCCTTTACTCCTCAATGTAAGTGGGAGGGTATTTTTTAATACATGTTCGATATGTTGTGTGGCTAATCTTTTTGGTTGGTCAGCTGTATCGTCGGGCTCAGATCCTATGTCGCCATGTCCATCGTCCCCGTGCTGTGCCTAATAACCACAGGAATCTCTGTAGGGCTCTTATAATTTTCGTACTCGTGAAGAAATTTCTGCAGAGCTTCTTGGTATAAGATTCTTTTCTCATCAGGTGTTTTTTCACTGTTTAATAGGGCTAACAATTCGCTTTCCATTCTTTTAAGTCTGCTTTTACGGGGATCTAGATACGTGTCTGGATTCCTTTGCAGTGAAGCGTACACCTCGTGGGGAATCACTACCACTTTCTTCATTATATTAATCTAGTCAGTAAAGGACCCAAAACTGAAAATAAGATGGGGAGAAATGACCCTCCTGTTTGTACAATAATTCGTTTTTTCTTCGCTACAGTTTGGCTTTTACGAGCGAGTGCACGTATTATGTTCTTGTAGCGGCGTAGGCGAGCCTTCTGATGGGTTTTCATTGATACATTGCAATTTATAACGTTAAGACAGATTTCACAGATGCATTTTAAAAAGTCGGCATCGATATTTTTAATAAACATCTGCTGCAATGCCCGGGGCAGTCGATGATAGATTTTTATTAATTCACGGTATTTCTTTAGTCTCTTTGTCATTCTGGAATATACACCGTTTCAGGCTCGTTTGGAAATATATTCGTTCGCAGAAGCACTCTAAACGTGTTTCGCGGATGAAGGTCGCAAAGCAAATATCCGTAACGCGTGCTTGTAGCTTCTTTATAAACTTCCAAAAACTCCTTACGCTGATTCGGGAACATTTGATTGGCTAATACCCCAATTTGTGATACATCTCTACGTTGCGCGAATAAGACTAGATATTGCGTATTTAACGACACATCGCGCATGTATCTATTTTTGAAAAATAGATTCTGATTGATGAAGAACACGCTTATGTTAAGATGGTGGGAGAATACTGTAAATGTCTCGGCAAACGTTTTATCCATCTCCAACATGAGATCGTCAATTACAATGATTGTATGTTCATTTCCCTTTAACGAATTAACGTCATATACGCCTTTGTGGAACAAAATATCATCTTGGTACTCGTTGAACACTGATTGATACGTCGAATAGCACCATATAACTTTACGCACAAATTTCGAGAACATCTCCCCTTTTCTTTAATGATTTTAAGCATAAACACAGTTTTACCACATCCTGTAGGTCCAGATATAATACATGTGGATGGGCTCGTGAATCTGAATTTTTCTACAGAGTCCATTTCTAACACGTCACACTCCTAAGTGGGTCATTTACAAAATATTACAAATTTTGAGTGCTGTTCCTTATATTTCTTCTCCCACAGAACCGTGAATGACGATGAGGTAGAGCAGCCCATCATTGACATTACGGATGACCTCGACGACAGTGTAGTTGTGATCTCCTCCCCTGCCAACGAACCCTCACCAGCGACACCGGTAGCACGTCCAAAGCGGAGGTATGAGACCCCCGCGTCAGGTATAAAGCGCCCGAAATACGCGCCTGTTGCAGCGGTAATAGATCCCCAACCCTCAACCTCTTACGCAACAAGCCCCCCAGCAGCACCTCCCGCTAATATATCCCCTTATTCATCCGCCGCCCCCCGTTCTGTTGAGGATGGTATAACGCTCGAATTGGTGCGATCCGCAGCCCCCACCCCAGCCTTGACTAGAAATCGGTATAGAGTCAGGGTCGACCCTAGAGTCATGTATAGCAATGGAATTGAGCGCGGGTTACGCCGGGTTGTACAGCATATTATAGAGTTTGCTCTTCAGAATCGTGACGAGCGTGAAGTCAGGACGAGTCTGTCCTTTGGATTCGGGTCAGATGACGGTGATGTAGACGATTATTGGGTGACAGTGCCATTTAGATGTTTGGCGGCTGAAGATGTAGAATATATATTAGGACGTATAATGCAAGCCGCCCAAAGTAGTATAGCCTTCAATATGGACAACTTCACGGTAAATATTGACCATGTATACCGTGTTGCGGGTCATAGTGCCATACCGTATACTCTTAACTTCAATTCTCCGACTATTTACCGAAAGCATATAAACGTCGATCGTGGTTGCGGCTTTATAGCAGTACTCTTAGCACGTATGTTTACTGTACAAAATACACGAACTCAAAAAATTTGGTTGCCTACAGTCGTGGAGCGTGCCCGTAAACTAGCTGTAGACTGTGAACTTGAATTTGACTGTAATATGGGTCCTGAAGAGCTGAGAAGGGTAGAACAGGAAATGAATGTCCGCATAGTTGTGTTTGGGTTGGATGATCGTCGTAGGACTGTGTATGTTTTTAAAAGCTGTGTGAGAGATCGTACAAGACCCCTACTTATTTTAGGATTGTCAGGGACAACGTATCTCCCCATCCGTAATATAAGGGGCTTTACGCTAGTTATGACAAAAGTCGAAAATATGGGAGACATCATGATTTGTGTAAGGGGTGCCTCGAGTTTGCGGATGATATAGTGAGACATTGTAAAGAATGTCACATGGTATGTGAGCAGTGTAAAAGCACCAAATGTGAAAGCCGTGTAGTTGAAGCTGAGAAGAGAGACTGTGATGTGTGTAGACGCGCATTTTTCAATAATATCTGTTTTGATTTCCATAAATCAATTGGCACGTGCAGGAAAATGAGAATCTGTGAATGTGGTATGTTTCACACAATGGATAATTGGGGGAAATTTAAGCACAAGTGTGACATAATTCACTGTCCTACATGCCAGGAGGAATATAAGGCGGATGGAGTAAAGCATGTATGTTATATGAAAGATGCTAAGCCTAAAAATAACCCTTGTATAACTGTATACTACGATATAGAAACATATACGAACGCTGAAACCAAAGAGGTAATTCCACATTTACTTGTGAGCCAGACCATCTGTGATGAGTGTATGGGTATCGAATGTGACGAGTGCCCCAAATGTGGTAAACGGACAAACGTTTTTAAAACGAATGTCCGCGATAGTCCTGTGAAACTATTTGTGTCCTATATTGTCAAGTTAGCCGACAAGTTCAAAAAAATGACTGTGTATATTCTCGCCCATAACGGGGCAAAGTTTGACACGCAGTTCCTTTATAAGGAGTTGCTTGAACACGAATCCTCTGAGATATTTACAGGTGATCCATTGAAAAGAGGCAACAAATTAATACAGATGCAGATAAGAGGCAATGTACAATTTAAAGATACTTTATTATACACACCTTGTAAATTAGCAAAGCTACCCAAGGTGATGGGAGTAGCAGCTGAAGTTTCCAAAGGATACTTCCCTTACACTTTCCTCACCAGCGAGACTTTAAACTACGTAGGCCCACCACCCCCCAAACATTATTTTGACTGTATGGATGAACGTGAAGACTTTGATCGATACTACGACAGTTTTAATGAAAGTAACCCTTATAATATAGCTGATGAATGTGAGCGTTATTGCGTGAATGATGTGCGCGTGCTTAGAGTATGTTTCCAGGCCTTTAGAAGGATGTACATAGCCCGTTTCAAATGCGATCCACTGTAAGTCGCAACCACCATCGCATCATTATGTTTTACGGTGTTCAAGAATAACTTCATGCCTAAAGACACCTTAGCCATTATTCACCGAAACAACCCCCGCAGTTACGGACACAAGGCTATTTACTGGCTCATACACCTACAGCAACAAACAGGTGTATATATAAAGCACGCCCGCAACACGGGTGAAGTACCCATTAAGATTAATGGACGTGTTTTTTGGGTTGATGGGTTAAGTGAAAACCGTGTCACTGGTGTGAAGACTGTGTACTCCTTTAACGGTTGCTGGTGGCTTGGATGCCCCCGTCCTGAGTGCGGAATCACCGGAGATATCCACGGTAGGTCTCCTGCCGACTGTCTCGCATCAACCCGCACCCGCGATCAACTTATAGGATCACAGTTCACTCACAAAGTATTGGGGAGCATGAATATGATGCACGGATGGAGACAGACGAGGTGTACCGTGAGGAAAAAAAACGATCAAGCGTTCAATGGTGCTGGATCCTCTCAAATGTGGTGATAGCTTGTTTGGAGGACGTACAAATCCTTTCAGACTATACTTTCCACCTACGGAGGGCGTGAAGCTCCATTACTACGATTTCTGTTCTTTATACCCATACTTGATGGAGAGCAATCCGTACCCCGTGGGCGCTCCTGAGAAACTGGTGGGACCTAGCCTACCCTCCATCAATGAATTTTCAAAAAATTTGAATGATCGTTACTTTGGGCTCTCTTTCGTAGACGTACTCCCCCCACGCAATTTATGGATGCCGATCTTACCTGTCGTTATCGACGACAAGCTCATGTTTCCCCTGTGCGTGAAGTGCGCGGAAGAGGATAACGGCGAATGTAACCATATACCCCACCAGCGTAAGATCAGAGGCGTATATACAAGTCCTGAGTTGGCCCTAGCCGTACGCCATGGTTATAGAATACTGAAGATACATGAGGTGTGGAGGTTTCAGAAGCTACCCAACCTTTTCACACCATATATAAACACCTTTTTGAAGGATAAGGTTGAGGCATCAGGGTATCCGCGAGGAGTTGATACCGAAGATGAAAAGTTGCCTATATTCAACGTTACCGCGACCGCGAAGGTATACAAATTGATCGTGCCCAAATTGTAAAGAATCCTGGCAAGCGCTTTAGTGCAAAGTTGTGTCTAAACAGTCTATGGGGAAAATTTGCGCAGAATACCGGCAGAGGGAGCATTCATTTGGCACAAAGTTATAGCGATGTCTGGGATTATGCCAATGCCCCCGATAAAGAGGTCATGGGGATCGTAAATGTAGGTAATACTTACGTAATAAAGTACAACACTGAATTTGCCACAGAGACCTCAAGGGTTACAAACATACCTGTGGCCAGCTTCACAACAGCCTACGCCCGTATAAAACTTTGGGGTCTATTGCATTCTCTTGGGCGGAGAGTATTGTATGCCGATACAGATAGCGTGATATTCACAGAGAGGGAGGGTGAATACATGCCCACTATTGGGGAGTTCCTCGGCGAGCTCACTGATGAGATCAAGGATGAGTATGGGGACAACGCATACGCCGACTCTTTTGCCTCAACAGGACCTAAGACTTATGGGGTACGGGTCAGGGTGGGGGAGGAAATGAAATATATCGTGAATGCAAAGGGTATTACGCTCAACCATGCGAATCGGGAGGTTGTTAACTTTGAGTCGTTGAAGGATCTAGTATGTTTGGACGATGATGAACAACCTCCCCAACTAATTGTAGGCACCCACAATTTTCGGGCGCAGAAGAAGCTGGGGGGCGTGAAGGAACTTAGGGGTACGAAGGTGTGCCGTAACACCTATAGGAAACGTTACCAGTTACCTGGTACCTATGATACCGTACCCTTTGGATACCAATGATGCTTCTATTGTTAACTCACACGTCTTGTATATAATCGTATCTATTGATTTATTACACGTATTTGTAAATATATATATATTAACTTGAATATCTCGTTCATTAAATCGTATTTGTAAAATTGATTTATTACACGTATTTGTAAATATATATATATAACTTGAATATCTCGTTTATTAAATCGTATTTGTAAATATATATAACTTGAATATCTCGTTTGTTAAATAAATCATGTTTCAAATAGCGTTTCACTTTCTCCTTTGTGTGTGTGTGTGTGTGTGTGCAGGTGAAAGTTCTAAGCTCCGCCCACTGTAAGACCGTGAGTCATGCTACTATCTGGGAGTCCCTGCGTGGTCAGTCGACCGCAGTAAGCCCGAGAGATCAGACGTGTATTCAGATCAGACGTGTATTCAAATGGCTACCTTTAATATTGCTTGCACAACGTTTACGAAATGGTATTCAGTAAAGTGCCAGGATGTGGTGGATACCGAAAAACTTCCTATTCCTCCCTCCTATGCCTCTTTTAAAAACACATTGGATTGTGCGAAGTTCCAAGATGTACAAATACTCTACGGATGTTCTGGTGAGACCGTTGAAGGCTTTCGTTGCACCGACGATGTGCTGAAGTATACTGCAGAGCTAAACTTTATAAAGTCTCACATACACCGTGAAGTAAAAGAAACAACGCGTGCAGAAGAGAAGCAGCAGGTATGGATAATGAGTCTTGCTGATGGGTGGTGTGACAAGCGGTATTACGTCATGCTACACCATGTCGATTACTCATACCCTACGACTGAAAATGTGAATCTCGTGATCATGGACAATCTTAAGTATTTTTATCACTATATTAACGTATATCATGATGAGGTTCGTAGTGAGGTTGTGGCTAGTGCCCTGCGTGAATTTTTAACAGAGTTTAGAGACGAGTATCGTTTGATGGGCAGAAAGGAAAAATATGAACATATGTTCCTCTCAAATAGTGCGCCGGAGTGTGGAGATGTTTAGTAAAACATAAAATGTTCCTAGTTCTTATCCAAAATGTCTGGTGCGTAGGCTGGTAGTGATGAAATTAATTTTTGTACCGAAATATGTACAGCAATTCGACTCGCGGTCATACGAACAAGCCCATTCACGTATCATCGAGTCAGCCGCCCGTCGAACCATTCCTACCTACCTGCGTGCCTCACACGGCTCATAGTTATCTCAGAGCTTGAACCGAGTGGACGTGCGCTCCTCGAAGACGATGGAACTTCTTTTGAGCAGCATTCTCAACGCCTCGTACGATGTGTCCGTGACGAAATCGTTGCGCGTGTTCAGGCGTAATTCCGGTACCATTAGCTATGTACTGGAAACGGAATGTATACCGACAAACAAACGGGTTTATTTAAGTATCGAGGAGATGAATAGAATCTTCGTGATAGTTGAGAAGTGGAGTGAAGATCGTTATAAAATACCTGCTAACGTAGGTACAAGAAGAGAGCAGATTAGTGACGCACCCTCATACGCCGTTGTATGTACGTTGTGTATAAATAACGATCGGCCGTGTATTGATATACGGCTGATGTGGAAGAATGCTTCTGATAATAACGCTCTTGTTCCTACGCGAAACCGTTTCATCCTCGACAGAATGTTTGAAATCGTCGGATTCCGTAAGCTGAAACCTATATTAGACGCGCGTGTTACGGATATGCTTTATTTTGATACAGTACTTGAATACGCCTACACCGCTCTGCTCGATGGGTTTACCGAGTGTAGGGCTGGTGAGAATGGTCTAGAGCTGGACGTTTATTTAAAAAGTTTAGACTCTTTGAAATACCATGATGAACTTTGGTACAAAACAATTGATCGGTACAAGGCTGAGCTCACCTACATCGTTCACCCTGAAGAACTATTTCTTTATATAACGCGCAGTTGTCGTAACGATTTAGAAGATTATTTCAATTGCCGCTATGTTGAGTGAGTTCACGATTGAAAAGCTGGAGTCGGTAGAAATAAACCCTCGATTGGAAAAGCGTGTTTATAAACTTGTGTTTAATAATGTAGCTAACGATGAACTCTTTGTGCGTGCTTTTGATTGTATTCTAGACGTATTTAAAGATGACTTACCAACCGGTTGTAAAGTGGGAACAAAAATAGTACTGAACGATATGAAAGCCCTTCATATCGAATACAGGTTTCCCTATACTTTAAGCGGTGAAATATTATTAGGCCGCATATACTGCGTAATGCAGAGCAATAATGATGTAATTGTAAACTCGATTAAGACCGAGTTTAGTATTTTGAAAAAAAAGTGAAATGTATTTATATATATTTTGCGTGATATTTCCCCTGTACGATTATAGGCATATTTCTATTATTATTGAAATGTATATTTATTTCTATTTGAAATGTATATTTATTTTATATACTCGATTAAGACCGAGTTTAGTATTTTGAAAAAAAAGTGAAATGTATTTATATATATTTTGCTTGATATTTCTCCTGTACGATTATGTACATATTTCTATTGAATTGTATTTATAATATTTTGCGTGATATTTCCCCTGTACTGTTATGTACATATTTCTATTGAAATGTATATTTATTTCTATTTGAAATGTATATTTATTTTATATATATCCATAATTGTGTGTATATATTTCCTGTACTGTTATATGCATATTCCTCAATTGAAATGTATATTTATTTTCTATATATTTATAATAAACAGAATGATGCAATGTTGTTTTACTTAATTATATCATGTTACGCCTTCTAAGCCAACTTTTAAGAAATATAATAATGTATACAACGGTATTGCGGTATCTGGCAAATTTACGCCTTCTAAGCCAACTGGCTGATTAGGAGTCTATAATAGTGTATACAATAATAATGCTAAAAAGTGGTATCTAGCAACTCAGTCTTCGATTAGAATTAAATGAATACATGGCGCTATCTGGCAACTCAAGCCATTTACGCCTTCTAAGCCAACTGGCTGATTAGGAGTCTATAATAATGTATACAATGGTATCTGGCAACTCAGTCTTCGATTATAATTAAATGAATACATGGCGCTATCTGGCAACTCAAGCCATTTACAGCCAACTGGCTGATTAGGAGCCTATAAAACAACGCCTACTCGGCTGAAGTCTTAATATGCACTTGGCTCCTGCCAGGTGAACACCTCTCCTCCTCCTTTCTCTCCTCCTTCTTTCTCTTGGGGGAGAACTCTGCCTCCAAGTTTTCCTTGTTGCACCTGCAGCATCCCCCCTTTGGGGGTATTTTTTTTTGTAACACCCCCCCTTTGCAACAACCCCCACCCCTTTGCAACATTACATAATCACTTGCAACATTCTTGCACTCTCCCCTTTTGCGGCTATACTACTGACCTCCTCAACTCTGAAGGAAAATAGTTTGGTTGTCAGGGGGCCAAGAATTTTCAACCAGCTTCCAAAGAACCTCAGAAACATTACAAGGGTCAAAGTTGAAGTCTTCAAGAGAAGACTAGATGCCTGGCTCAGAACGGTACCAAATGAGCCGGGTGTACCACCTGGCTATGTACGGTGGAGAGCACAAGAGAGCAACTCGCTCCTCTACCAAGTCAGGACAAGAGGCGGGGCCACCAGCTTGACCTTCGTGTGAAGAAAGACCGACGCACAGAACCCGAACAAGATATATATATATATATATATATATGATGCAAACCCACAAGAAAAAAAAATTCCAAGGCCTTTCGTGTATTCAGAAGTACACCTCGTCAGGGAATGAAGGGTGGAGGCAAGATGACCAAGAATATATACAACGGGACAGAAAAACAAAAAGATTAACACAAGATTAACAAGAATTGATTAGAGGCAAAAGGTATTTTAACAGGATATTGTCAATTTTATACATTCCCGTACTGTTATTGAAATTATTTTTAAAATGGATAAATGCACATTCTAGAATATTCCTTTCGATTATATCTGTTTTTGACGAGAGCTTTCGAACTATCCCACTTAATACTATGATTACATCTATACATATGGGTTAAACAATACATTAGAATTATTTGCTGTCCTACACGCATATTTATGCTGTTTTACCTTCATATCTAACGTTTTACCCGTTGGCCTACATATACTAAGTCACACTGTGTACATTTTTTTTTTTTTTTTTCTTCTTCCTCTGATTTACCGCCGATTCGTACCTAAAAGGAGCGGTACATATCTCGGCGAGGCGGTGAGTGGGTGATGTTACTGTGTTGGGGGTGGTAGATTAGGGGAGTGAGTAAGGGTCAGTCGCTGGATAGTAGGTAGGAGGGGTACGGTTTTAAATGCGATGGAGCAGCTGGGAGTGAGTAAGGAAGAAGAGAATCGCTTCCGTTGAAAAGTGGGGGCCGTCGGCGAATATGGATCGTACCGGTCGGGTATGGGATCTTCGGTCGAGAGGGAAACACCTGCGACGAAGAGCAGACAACTTTGTGCATTCCACCAGGAGGTGTATGACAGTGATAGGGGTATGGCAGGTAGGGCAAAGGGGGCTGACGATTTCGCCATAAGGTGTCCGTGGGTGATGCGGGTGTGGCCTATGCGGAGACGGGCTAGGATTACTCCTTATGGCGGGACCGGTGGAATGAGGAGGCCCAGTATCCTATTCGTGGCTTGATGTGGAGTTTATTTTGTGTGGCCTGGTCCCATTCCCGTTGCCATATGGAGCGGAAATGGGAGCGGAAAGTCGGGAAGAAGTCGGAGAAAGGGAGGGGTCGGGAGGAGGCCGGCAGTGAGCAGGCCGTCTTTGCTGTGCGATCCGCGGCCTCGTTACCCTGGATACCGACATGAGCCGGGACCCAGCAGAAGGCGATTGTCTTGTGTTGGAGGGTCGTTAGACAGTGGAAGGTTTGCTGGATGGTACAGACGAGCGGGTGGGGGGAGTTAAATCTTTCCAGGGAGAGGAGTGCACTTTGGGAATCCGAATAAATGACGAAGGAGCTGGCAGAGTGGGTGCGCACAATATCGAGGGCCTCCGTAATGGCGAAAAGTTCCGCCGAAAAAACGGAGGCCTCGCGGGGCAGGCCGACGCCCCGGGAAAGCGGCTGGGACAGAATCACCGCTGAGGCGGCCACACCGGCTTCCGAGCGGGAACCATCCGTGTAAATGGCGACTGCGTCCGGGTGTTGGGTTGCGTGTTCGCGGAAGAGTGATCTGTATATCATGGCGCTCGTGGTAGTCTTCGGTAGGGTACACAGATCTTTGCAAAACTTGATAGGGGTGAGGATCCAAGGATCCAAGGGGGGTAGATGCTGAATGAAGTGGGGATAACTGAGGGGGTGGGCATGTTGAAAAGATCAAGGAAAGAGCGGACCGCTTCAGTGAAGTGCCAGCTCCGTCCCTGAGGTGGTAGTTCTGAGACCACCGTGCCCAGAAGCGAAGAAGGTAGCCTCTGTGCACGGAGGTATGTCCTCATGAGGAGAAGACCCCGTCGGAGGGCGAGAGGGAGATGATCGCACTCCACATGGAGGCTGGAGGCTGGGGAAGAGCGGAAGGCACCGGTGGCGAGGCGGAGGCCTCTATTAAGTACCGGGTCCAGGATACGGAGGCGGGTGGTGGAGGCTGAACCGTAAACTGCACTACCATAGTCCAGCTTCGACTGCACTATGGAAGTGTAAAGGCGAAGAAGAGAGCGTCGATCTGCACCCCATGTGGTGTGAGAGAGGTGATCCAGGAGAGCGAGGGGGCGTCGAAGGGATTGCTTTAGGTACTTGAGATGGGGAACCCAATTGAGCCGTCGGTCTAGGGTCATGCCCAGAAAACGCGTGGAGGGTACCACCTCAAGAGGCCTGCCGTATAATGTGACAGAGGGTAGAGGAAGGGCTGTGGGTCTTCTTCTACTGAAGACCATACACTTGGACTTAGGGATGGAGAGGCGGAAACCCACCGACGTCGCCACCTTTCCACCCGGTAGATGGCGAGCTGCATCTGTCGTTGAACAACAGACGGTTCTCGCCCTGCGAAGTAGATTGCAAGGTCATCCGCATAAATGGAAGAGCGGATGGTGGGTGGAAGGCATTGTGAGACCGTGTTCATCACGACGGAGAACAGAGAACACTGAGGATGCTTCCCTGTGGGACCCCGTCCTCCTGCACAAAGGTGTCAGAGAGGACTGAGCCCACCCGGACTTTAAAAGTCCGGGAAGAAGGAAGCCTCTGATGAAGGTCGGCATGGCTCCGACGAGGCCCAGATGTCGGAGCTGACCGAGGATCATTGCTCGACGGGTGGTGTCATAGGCCTTCTGGATGTAAAAAAAAATTGACAGTACGAACTGTCCATTGTCGAAGGCATCCTGTATGTCTCGGCTGAGAAGCAGGAGGGGATCGTAGTGGAGCGGAATTGTCTGAAGCCGGACTGGGTAGAGACGGGAAGGAATTGTTATGTTCAAGGACGAACGATAATCGCGTGGCAACCATTTTCTCGAGGATCTTGCAGGCACAACACGTCAGGGCGATTGGTCTGTAGTTTGTGGGGTCCAGGGAATCTTTGCCGGGTTTGGGGATAGGGATGACGTGGGCCTCCTTCCACCTAGAGGGGAAGGCGCCCTCTATCCATATGCGATTGTATAGATCCAGCAGGAAAATTTGTAAGGTAGAGTGGATGTGCTGGAGCATGCCGTACGGAATACCGTCCGGACCGGGACAAGGGGATCGTCGAGAGGCCAGTGCCGCCTGTAGTTCACGCATGGTAAACAATCGGTTGTAGGTGCTGTCTACGGACGGTGGAGAGGGGCTATCGTCAGGGGCGGGTATGGAATTGGCTGTAGAAGAAGAAACGGCGGCGAAGGTAGAAGCAAGGTGGTCTGCCACCGACTTGGGTTCACATAGGAGTCCGTCGTTAGTCCGGAGGACCGGGGGTCGGGAGGGGACATGTCGCCTCTCGACACCCCGCACCTTCTTCCAGATGGTAGCCGAAGGTGTGTTGGCGGTGATGCCGGACACAAAGGCACGCCAAGAGGCTCGGCGCGCGGTCTTCATTGTGCGGCGGGCGATGGCCCTGACCCGCTGCATCTCCGTGCGATGGATGGGGAGTCGCGTCCGGTAGAAGCGCCGAGTTGCCTTCTTCTTGGCGCGCACGGCCTCCGCGCACTCCGGGGTCCACCAAGGCACCCGTCGGGCGCGGGGGTAGGCGGAGGATTGTGGTACGCTAGTGCTTGCGGCAGCTAGAACGACGGACTCGAAGTAAGCGATGCACTCGTCGATGGATGGGAAGTGGGCAGTTGTAAGGGTGGTATAGGTGTTGTCGCGGAAGCGGGCCCAATTCGCGTTGGTAGTAACCCACCTTACCGGTACCCGAACAGTCTGGTCGGGTCGATTAAGGGTGAGTTGTATGGGGAGATGGTCACTTCCATGGTCCTCTCGGAGGACTTGCCACGTGAAGTCTAGGAGGGCATCAGTTGAAACGAGGGACAGGTCTATACAGGATGGAGTGCAGGTGGTGGCATGGTAAAAAGTAGGAGAGCCATTGTTGAGGCACTCGAAGGAGAGTTCGGTCATGACGGATATCAGGGTTGGGGCCATATAGGTGGTGCGTGTGTCGCCCCACAAGGGGTGGCGACTATTGAAATCGCCCAGCAGTAGGAAGGGCCTAGGGAGTTGTTCCACGACTTCCACCAGGTCGTCGCGGGAGACTTGAGCGTGGGGGGGGAGGTAGATGGAGCAGACGGTGTACTGTCTATCCAGGGAGAGCCGGACGGCAGTCACCTGTAGTGGGGACCGGATGGAGAGGTTGTAGAAGGGGACTGCGTGGTGTACGAGGATGGCAGCTCCCCTTCGAGTGCAGGTAGGAGGCGGGGTGGCGGTGCAAAAATAACCAGTAGGGCAGGGCATGGGCCTGGTCCCCAGGATTAGCTCCTGGAGACAGACACACACCGGACGGGAAGTGGCAAGCAGGGAGGTAAGGCCTTCATAATTTGCGAATATTCCTCGACAGTTCCAGTGGACTATTGTGGTTTTCGGGGGATCCATTAGTTGATGAAGGGGGATGGGTAAAGGTGTAGGTGCTAGGAGGTTGGAGTATGAAGGGAGATCCGGAGTTCGCGAAATTGAAGGCTTGGTCGGGAGCATGGCTGGCTATCTACCGTTCACCAGGGAAGGAATCGGTCGGCCCGTCGAACCCCGCGGAGGTGGGCGGGATCGAGTCGGCCGAGCGAGACCGGAGGCGTGGATCACGGCAGGCAGAGGAACATCGTGGGCTGAGAGGGTCGGATGTACTGTGACGGGCTTCTATGGTCGGACCAGGAGGGGGCACGGTAGCCCCAAAAGTGGCGCTACCCCGCCTGTCCGGGGTCTCATGGCGGACTCGAGGTGGTGATAAGGGGTACCAAAAGGACCGGGCGGGTGGGAGGGAGGGCGTACACAGGGTAGCTGACAAGGAGGGGCCGGGGATGTTGGGGGAATAGGTACGATGGGGGTGGAAGGAGGTGAATCAGAGTGGTCTCGTGGAGGGGGTGGAGAAAATGGCACCAGGAGGCAAGGGCAGATCCATAAGACTCGTGGGCGCGGCCGAGCTTCCCTCGGTCACACCGTGCAGCTGCGCCAGGGCCGCATCCACCGGATCCTCGGGGGAGAGGATATTGTTCGGACTGGGTCCCGTCGTCCGGGGCGGGTCGTGGATCTCAGCCACTATTGTCAGAGTCTGTGGGGGTAGAGTGGTGGGACTTCTGCGATGGGGAGGAGGACATGGTAGTAGGCGTGGTGGGCGGAGTGAGGATCCGAGCCGTCTTCTTGGTCCGAGGGGAAGAGGGAGAGAGACGTTGGAAGGCCGGAGGGTCCGGTGACACGCTCCGGCGTCTCCGCCTCGACGGCTTGCTCCGGGCGGCAGGTTCGGGCGTGTGCAGGGGGTACTGGGAAGGCGGGGGTTTGAGGTGGATGGGACTGGGTGTCCTGGTCCCAGACACCTGGGGAATTCGTGGCAGGTGAGGTGCGGGAAGAGGAATGGCGGGGGGACAGGAAACCGTCGGGTCCTGCGAGGGTTTTCTTTGAGGGGAACAGGGAGCAGTGGCTTGGGGGGGTTTCGGCGGCAGGCCAGGGCGGCGTGCCGAGATGATAGAGCCGAGAGCAGCGGCATAGGACACCCCCGGCCTCACCTCCCGACTCCGCACCCTGTCGCGTGCCTCACGGGGGCTAAGGAAGTCCGTCACCTGTAGGCCTCGGACCTCCTTCTCGAACCTGAAGAAAAGGCATTCTCGGGATGAAGACGGGTGTGCGCCTTCACAGTTGGAACATTTGGGTGTATTGGGGCACCTGTCAGGGTGAGCGAGTCGTCCACAGTGAACACGTAATTGATGCGGCTGTCGACAAGCGGAGCTAACGTGTCCGAATTTATTGCATTTGAAGCAACGGGTCGGGTCTGGGACGTATGGGCGGATAGAAAACTCGCATGAGGCGCGGTCTCCCATACCCCATACAATGCGGCCGGGGGGGATTAGTGTGTTGAAAGTAAGGAGCAGACGTGGGGTGGGGGAGGGGGTGCCACCCGGTCGGGATGTGAAGCGATAGATCTTGGTGACTCCTTGGGGTGCGAGGTCCTCCAGGAGCTCATTCACTGCGACCGACAATAGGCGGGTGGCGTAAATAGTGCCCTGACTCTGGTTCAGGCGAGGGTGTGGGGAAACGGACACCGAGCATCCAAGGACCTCAGTGACGGAGAGTAGGGCTTTCGTCTCTGCGGCTGAGCGTGATTTTACGAGGAGGGAGCCATCCCTCTGTGGGCGTACGTCATAGCGGCTGGAGTTGCTGTGGGTTCGGATCGCCTGGAACGTCCGTTCAGAGTTGTTCGGGAGGGACCCAGATGTAGGCCGAATCACCAGGAATTTGTGGATATTTGGGAGGGAGAGGGAGGCTGTAGAGTCGAAATGGACTGGGATATTCAACGGTCGATAGGACGGCCGTGAATGCCGGCTCCCCCGTCCGCCGCGAGGCTCTCTCCGTGGGGAGGTGGGCTGGCGGCGGGTGAGGGGGGCATATGGGGAGAGCAAGAAGCCAGGTTGTGGGGGCAAGTCCTCGGTGGAACTTGACTTGCCCGAAGGTGGCTGAAGTGGGCTAGGGCGAGACCCCTGCTCCAGAGTGTGTAGGTCCAAGGGCGTAGTCGATGGACGGACTGGGGTCGGCAACGGAAAAGGAGAGTGCAAGCGTTCCGCTTCCACAGGGGGGTCAACCCCATTAGGTTGCGGTCTTCCAGTGGTAAAGGACTCGAGGGCCTGGTTGCCCACCACCCGAGTGTTGAGAGGAGTAGTAGTCCGGGAATGAGAAGCAGTAGTTGTAGGCCGAGGGGGAGAAGTGTCCATAACAAAACAAAAAAGAACTTCATCCCCCGCGCGCATCCAGCCCACCGACTCCAACAAGGGAAAGGCGAAGTGTGGGCACACTTGGTCCCACCGCCGATACATGTCACGCAGGGGAGATACGCCCGCACCCAGTCCCTGTGCCTGAAAGGCGGCCACTCTCATCCAACGCGCGGTGAAAAGTGGCAGGGACAGGGTTTGGGTTTGGTTGGAAAGCGACAAGGGTGCAGGGCAACCACCTCCCACACCCAAGGGCCAAGGAAAGGGTCAAAATCAAGGTCCAAAGAACAACGCCAAAAAAAAACAGGGAGAAGCCAGAAAGAATGGGTTAAAGGAGAAAAAGAAAAAGAAGCAGGAGATCAGCCGGGTCCCCAAACGGGCCCAATGGTCCACGAGGGCAGAGAAAGCCCTTACACCGAAGAAAGGTGTATTCCCACATTCGCCACAGAGGGACGCGCCCTATCGCTCCGGACAAAGCAAAGGGACACTGTACATCCGATCAAATACACACAACCAACGAGATTATCCTGGCTATTCTTTATTAAGCGTGATTTTACAGTATTATTATACTTAAAGATTAAACTGATACCAATTGATTTTAGTAAAGTCGGAAGATATTGAAAATTTACATGGTAAGGTAGGCTAAGGATATTTTTACCCTCAAATTCCTTTACAGTTAAGCCTAGTTCTCACTTTCACGGTTGTCGATGCCGGAAGCCCACGGTTTGAATCCGTGATTATCCGTGCTAAATCCCTTGGGGGTCCGTGGGGATGACCGGGATAATCCGGCAATATCCCTCGCAAGTCCGGGGTCTCGTTTGAACCGTGGCGCGATTTTCAAAATGTTTGAAAATTTCATTTTTTTTCCGTCATCAACCTTGACAAACCCTGGAAATCCGTGGCATAACCGTAGAAGCCGTGACATATCCGTAGCATAACCGTCGTTATCCGGCATTATCCGGGACTAGAAATGGGGTCCCGGAAGCCGCCGGAAAGTCCCGGAAAAGCCACGGATATTCGAGGGAAAAGCCACGGACACGCCAGGGATACGCGATGGTTGTCCGAGGGATGACCTAATATAGAAGTCATTATGACCTTGTCACGGACAAGCCAAGGTTTGACAACGGATATGCCACGGTTATACGAGGGAATCGCTACGGGTATGCAACGGATATGCAACGGTTATGCTACGGTGTCACGGTTTTTCGAGGGTTATGCTACGGTATCACGGTTGTTCCAGGGTTGCGCTACGGATGTGCGACGGTTATGCTTCGGTTGTGCATCAGCCTGTCAGAAGTAAATATTTCATTTTCAAACTATATTAGTGACAGCCAGAACGATAATGCCTAAACCCAAGCCAACAGGGACTTTAAATTTAGAATTATGTGATATGTGATATGTAATATTTTGTAATATAATTAATTATGTGATATGTAATATTTGGTAATATTTTGTATTGATATTAATTTGATTTGTAATAGCATTATTATTTTGCTATATTGCACATGTAATTATGTATATACTTATAAAGCTAGTCAAGTGCAATTATATTTATAAAGTGTGCCATTTTAAGGTGCCAAGTTATTATGTACAAGTGCTATTGTATTGTGCAATTATTAGTTTAAAATGAAGGTGCCAACTTTTTTTTTTTTTTCATTTTTTTTTTTGTCCTACAGAGGGAAGACTAACTATGGATGTCATTGATGTACACTATTTTTTTTTTGTTTTGTTAATAAATGTAAGTTGAAATGACTTTATTGTATTTTACTTGTTATAGGATTATTTTACCAGAAAAAAAGAATTTTTTTTTACTGCAATTAAACAAATGAAAAAAAATCAAAAATTGAAAAAAATCAAACAAATAAAAATATTTTCCCCCTCCCCCAATAAAAAAGACAACAGCAGCATTGTATTGGATTGCATACTCTTTCGGGAGTCTGTGGTTGCCCCTGAAAAGGGCCTTTTTTGGTCTTGGTCTTTTTCTTGAATTTTTTTCTTTTTTCTTGTGGCTCATATCATCTTGTCTTGCCATGGCACACTTCCAGCTGGTGAGTTGTAGTATCCACAGAGGTAGTCTCGCTGTAGCTTGGCTGCCTTGACAGAGGTATTTCCAGGGAGGTTCTCCAGTCCCACAAGAGCTTCCAGGTGGGGTTCTTCTCTCCAGGAACCAGGGATTATTTAAGTGGGTCAGTGGATCTTCTGTCACCTTCAAGATTAGCTTGGACTGGGTTCCTCACACTGATCAAGTTGTGTAACACACATGAAGCCATCACTATGGTTTCCACATTCCTTAGTAACTGGTGCATGGTGGTCAGCAAGCATCTAAATCTGAAATTTGAAAACAAAGGTTTAAACAGTTTGAATACTTGTTCAATGAAATACAAAGTCACAATATGCAATAACTATGAAGTACAAATTGGCAATATGGATTTGTGTGTTATGTGTACCTGTTAGCAAGGATGCCAAAAGCATTCTCCACAACCCATCTTGCCCTTGACAATCTGTAGTTGAAGATACGTTGTTCCTTGCTCATTCCTCTATGGGGATATGGCTTCATCATCCATGTTCTGAGGCCAAAGGCATCATCACCCACCAATGCATAGGGAATGTCCTTGTCATCTCCTGGTAGGGGCTCTGGGTCTGGTAAGCCAGCATATCCCTCTTCTAAGGCCTCACCAAGGGAACAGTCTCTGAAGACTCCACCATCTGAAGCACTTCCATTTGCACCCACATTGATGTATAAAAATCTGTAGTTGGCATCCACCAATGCCATCAGCACTATGGAATGGAATTTCTTGTAGTTGAAGTACATGGAACCACCATTGGGGGGGCATTTAATGGCCACATGCTTCCCATCTATAGCTCCACATGTATGGTGAAAGTTCCATCTGTTGGAGAAACCTTCAGCAACTTGCTTCCATTCATCAAGTGTACTAGGACAGGCCATGACTTCCTCAAGGTACTCCTGGATGATGACCTCACAGGTCTCTGGGATCAGGTTGCTGATGGTGGTGTGTGCCACACGGAAGTTGTATGAGAGGCTCTTGTATGAATCCCCACTAGCCATGTACCTGAGGGCTATGGCAAGACGAAGTCCAGGCTCTAGGGCTTTCCTCATGAAAGTGTCCTTTTCAAGCTTTGGCCCCACACGTTCCACCACTCTTGAAACAAGTCAGGGGTAAGCCTCAGGAGGTTCTTGTAGCCCCTTCTATCTTCTCTGTGGAGCTCTGCTAACAGTTGCTCATACTGTCCATAGAGGACCCTCCTCTGCAACCAGGGTTTCGCCCAGACAGACTTCTTCCTCCTGGGGGGGTTTCTTCTTGACATGGTCATCATCATCTGTAGCTGGAGGGAAGCTGCAGCCAAAAGCAGGGCTGCTTCTTCCTCCAGAGACTTCACTAGGAGCTCTTTCCTCCTCGACATGATGCAGAATTAGCAAAGTAGGGCTGGAGGTCCAAATATATAGGTTTGGGTGGAAAAACCGTGGGTGACCGTGGCACAACCTTGGGGGCACCGTAGCACAACCGTGATGCCGTAGCATGTCCGTGACGGACCGGGGTTATCCGTGACACAACCGTGGGTCTTCCGTTGCCCCACCGTGGGCACCGTAGCGTGACCGTCGGAGAACCCTGACGTGTCCGCGGCGATCCTTGGGGAGTCCCTGGCGTATCCCTTACACCACCTTGACATATCCCTGGCTCTTCCTTTGCAATGCCGTTGTGGCCGTAGGAACACCCTTATGCTACCGTAGGTAGCGCGTTCCGTGGGCTCTACACGCCGGAAGCCCACGGTTTTTAAACCGTGGGCTTCCGGCGTCCAAACCGTGAAAGTTTGGACCTATTCTTGGCTTTCCTAAGGCAGTACACGATGTATAGGCCAAACAGGTTAAACGTTAGATATTAGGGTAAAACAGCATAAATACGTGTAGGACAGCAAATAATTCTAATGCATTGTTTAACCATATGTATAGATGTAATCATAGTATTAAGTGGGATAGTTCTAACGCTCTGCTCTCGTTAAAAACAGAGATATAATCGAAAGGAATATTCTAGAATATGCATTTATCCATTTTAAAAATAATTTCAACAACAGTACGGGAATGTATAAAATTGACAATATCCTGTTAAAATACCTTTTGCCTCTAATCAACTCTTGTTAATGTTGTGTTAATCTTTTTGTTTTTCTGTCCCGTTGTATATATCTTGGTCATCTTGCCTCCACCCTTCGTTCCCTGACGAGGTGTACTTCTGAATACCCGAAAGGCCTTAGAATTATTTTTCTTTTTTCTGTGGGTTTGCATCATTCATTCATTCCACGTGTCTAATTGTGAAAAAAAAATATATATATACACACACACACACACACACACACTTTGTAAGACAAATGTAGGACATTGATTATGGAAATTCAATACTCAGTGCATAGACAAAAAATTAAATTTATAGATTACAATCAATGTTAAATTTAACACTGGTAAATTGAAGTTGTGGTATAAACTTTCACTTCAGATTATGATAAACCCTGATTTAATTTTGAAATTTTTTTTTTAAATATATATATAAATTTAAATAAGAGTAACCTAGAATTAAACTAATTTACAGATTTCGTTGGTAAATATTAAGTTTCGCCAAGACCACTGTTTTTTGAATTTTGTTAGGAAGCTCTTGATTGGCCGAAAGTGGTCACGTGGATAAACTAACCAACCTTAAACGAGCACCTAATCTGGCGTAATCTGGTCTATGTGAAACTTTATATTAGCTATTTTGTTATTAACAGCTTCATCAGTTTTTATGCATTACTTCCAAACCAAATAAAATTATGCATTTAACAAATTCCCTGAACCAGT
The DNA here is from genome assembly GCA_023014485.1 of Bathynomus jamesi. Classification (NCBI taxonomy): domain Eukaryota; kingdom Metazoa; phylum Arthropoda; class Malacostraca; order Isopoda; family Cirolanidae; genus Bathynomus; species Bathynomus jamesi. The sequence goes on from JAJOZX010004437.1 coordinate 33,683, forward strand.
TTTGAGGAATGATTAAGCACTTTTTAAAAAATTATTCACGAGTTGTACCTAATTTTAGATTAGTTTTAGATTGGCTAGTTATTTCGGCCAATCACGATCTTTGTAACAAATTTCGACTTTCAAAAACTGTGATCTCCACGAAACTTAATATTTACCACTGGATATTAAGACCTCTGCTAACGAAAAATTCAAATTTTGAAACTGTTCAGCGCTGGAATGATTGTAGTTTCCTTAACCAATTATAGTCCAGCGTGACCGTAAGGTATCTTAAACCATTATAACTTGAAAAAAAAGTCAGTGGGTTAAGATACCTTTCCCGTCCCCATACTAACTTGCCTACCACTCAGCGTCATAAACACCACAACTGCTAATAACTTTGCAAGGTTATATCACCCACCTGTAATACATGTATACAGTTAGGGTGGATCACTTTTCACTTTTTTTTTAAAATTATAGCTGGTCAAAGTTTTTCCCATGATTTGGTTCAGTGGAAGTACACTGACACCATTTTTACCAAAATCGATCAATATTTAGGGGTCGCGCATCGACATTGAAAATTTCAATTTTGGAAATTTGGCAAAATGGAAAATATTTTACTGAATAAAGATAAATCATCAAATGACCATATTTTCTGAATCCTCTCAGCGAAAGAAATCCTCTCAGATACTTACCAAGTTGATAGGACAAGTGGTTTAGAAGTTATACTCACCTTGAGATAGCATTAAAATTTAAAATACCGTATTTGTCCCCGTACCTCCATATGCTGTCTGCCATTGTCTGCTTTTTAGGATAAGATAAAACGAATAAGGAAAGATCAAATGTATTTTGTATTAAAACGGTTTACCGATATCACTAAAGGCACTTACTCCGGTGCCCCTAACTAAGTTCAAAAACTGTATGAATCGTGGTTAGAACACACGTCATCTTAAGGCGTGCGCCATGTACTCTCTCTGCTAACTCCCTTTCCCTCTGCGCTACGTCATCTTGGCAAGTGACGACTTCTTGAAGTCACCGAGTTCTTTCCGGCTCTTTTCCACGAGCTGAAGAAGACCCTGCAGCTGTGACTCGTCTTTTGTGACAGTGTTCGCGTAATCTTCTATCAGTTTTATCCTCTCTCTGCCACGTCGTTGGTAACTTTCAGATGCGAGATGACATTCTTCAGATCACAGTAGTTCTTATCTTGATCCCACTTATTCACCGGCAGAGTGAGCCACGTAGACGCGCACACCTGCAGGCCTGTGAACACGAACCACGATGACTCATCGATCAGGTCCGGAAGGCGCGTCGTGTCATCAACCGAGACGTTGTCATACGTGAAGTCCTCGGGCACAGCGAGGCGGCACAGCTTCTTTGCCATCTAGTGCTTCACAGTCTTCCACTTTGTCACTGCAGAGGGCGAAAACGACGGTCTGAGGTCTCAGATACCACAAGTGCCGCCTGATCACTGCCAGTGAAGCCTCTGCAATCTCGCGATCCACAGCCCTGTACTGCAGAAGACGCTGGTACAACACAAGGTCATTCAGCGGGGCATCAGCTGCGACAGGAGCCGCCAGCCAGGCAGGTGCGTAGAGGAGTGAAGTTTCTGTACCAGCTCGTCGTCGAACTCCAGCTGACCGCTGAACATCAGGAGCTTCGTGTAGTAGATGATCTGAAACGAATACGCACTGTGATGTATAAATACCGATACCACTGCATATAAGTTTGTTAATGGTAAATTATTATCTTATTTTTTTCTGGTAGGGACTTCAAATGGCTGTTTGCAGAAGGCAATACAATATTTACTTCTAATTCAAAATACCAACCTTGGCCATCCACCTCGCATGAAGTGTGTGCCACGACGTGGCTGGGCCCCGAGTACCAGATGTAATCTCCGCCACTTCTCGGTAGTCTTCTCTGACAAGACCAGAAGCGGTGCCGAGGAACTTGACTGCCTCATCTCGGAGCTCCATCAGCTACGTCACCTCCGCCAAATGCTCGATCTCCAGCTCGCGATAAGTCGAGAGGTCGAGCTTGTCCCACCTGAAAGGGGAGTTTATGAAATATTGCATGAAAACGACTGAAGTTTCCCTTTTCGACTGCTATTAACATCATTAGTAGAAGGACGCTGATATCTCAATTGCTCTGAAGGCAAAAAATCATTGGAGAAAACAAATGCGCCTTAGACTTGAAATTCACCTTCTCCTCAGATACTGGAACAAAGGTTCAGTTGGTGCTGTGGTTCTTCCAAACGCGGTGATGACCACTGCCCCCACGATGAGCTCCATAACGTGATGGCGACAGCCCAGCTGGAAGAGCGGTTTACCAAGCATGTTCTCCAGCCGGACCACCGCACCCTGCACCCTCCCGTATTGGAGTAAGTTGTGTCGAAGCACAGTCCAATCACGTTGTTCTCGCATCCCGTGTCTTTGAGAGCACAAAAGGTCGCCTGGGCCTGGGACAGACCGTGCCGTCAGCAAACAGTCGGAACGGCCAGCAACTTTCCTTCTGTGCATTGGGGAGCTCCGGAGATGAGAATCGCCTGGCGGTGCTCCAATGATCCAAGAGAGTCCTGAAACGTATGTCATATACATGCCAATCCATTATGGTCCACTGGAATATGTCAATCCACTGTCGTCACTGGAACATGTTAATTCACTGTCGTCCACGGCTAGGGCAAAACTGACCTTGATTACTTTACCGTCCCAGTGGACGACAGCATGCCTCGGAGATACGAAGGATTTCTGCACAGCTGTCGACACTTCACAACGATGTGCCACTCTTCCACGGCGAGACGTGTCCTTCGAGATACTGAATTTGTCCAGGTCTGCGGGCGGATCTGCCGAACGTAGGACTGCCGCCACGACACTTGCCACCTATGTGCGAAATTGAAAGGAAATTGACAAGGATGCGTATGGTTTTTATGTGACAAAATAATCACTAAATTTTCCGTCGTTACGTCTATTATATCTTGTCAAGGAAAGATCATTACTGATATATACACACCTGATTATTGGACATCCGGAAGCGATCAGCCACTTTAATAACAGCCGGTGCATTGAGGATGCGGTGAGGAAGGCTGATTGATACAGTTGATTCTCTCGGCTGTCGGTATGGTGTTCTAGCTGTGATTCGGAGTTGCTCGATGATCTGCTTTCTATAGATTCATCGTCGCTCTCAGCTTCGGTTCCTAATTTCGTTTTTGAGGTGCCTGGCTCATCACGAGATTGTTGTCTTGAGAGTTGCCGTTTTCTCTTGACAACGAACACTTTATCATTCCCACTCATTGTTGCCTGGCGCAGGCCCCGTTGATCCTCATAAAATTTAATATCTTCTTCTTTGTTGTTGTCTGAGAACAGTCGACTTTTCTGTATCTCTTCAATAGCATCGGGAGCTCCGATGTCCCAGAGCTTGTTCAGATTTTCTGAAAACTTCTCCTGCCTTTTCCCGCGTCACTGTCTCTCATCTTGCTCTTCTGCAGCGAGCGCCACTCTTCCCACAGTAACTCCAGTTTTCTTTCGCAGTTACGCCTCGTGATCGTCTTTATACGTGCCATGTTCCAAAATGCCAGAACATTGGCCACCGTGTCTTTTACGGCGGCCTTCCTGTCAGTAGTTTCCTGCTTGGCATAGAAGAAGTACTGGAGAACTTGATGGGTGGTTGGCAATTTGGCACCACCGTTCGAGGAAGATGGCTGACCAATTAAGAACGTCCGTGGCTGACCTTAGAGAAGGTGGTGCTGTTGTTGCTGCTTTCTCTTTTCCAGAATAGTAACTTTCAGTCTTCCCACTCCTGGTTGTTAACAGTTTTCCATTGTACTAAAGTCTAGACTTATCAAACAAGAATCAATTGACACAGTTGATCTGTAAAAAGCAAACTGTGATTAGTAAAAATATTGGTCATAGACATAGCGTGTGTGTGTAATTGGGATTTAGGATGCGCCAGCTACTGATGCTATGATTACGTCCATAACGGGGGACAAATACGATATTTTAAATTTTAATGTTATTTCTAGGTGAGTGTAACTTCTAAACCACTTGTCCGATCACCTTGGTAAGTATCTGAGAGGATTTCTTTCACTGAGAGGATTCAGAAAATATGGTCATTTGATGATTTATCTTTATTCAGTAAAAAATTGTCAATTTGGCCAAATTTCCAAAATTGAAATTTTCAAGGTCGATGCGCGACCACTAAACGTTTGACCAGCTATAATTTAAAAAAAAAAAAAGTGAAAAGTGATCCACCCTAATGTATAGTTAGGTAAAAAATTACATTTATTAAAATTAGTTTCTAATTTTGCTTAGCCGTTAGCCTATTAGTACCTAGTTTGACATTCAAGATTAGCCGCCGTTTTACCTGGAAGGTATACGGTAGTTACTGAAGTCAATTTAAATTTAAGATTTCATCTAACATTCTCACCTGAGGAAATGACATTGTCAAACATGAGTTCTGACGTAAGCTGGACTTCATGCAGAGGTAGACTAGGCTTCAATTTAAATTTACTGTATATCTTGAATGTAAATGTTAGTAACATTCTAGGTTTTACTCAACAAATCTCTCATCATATATTACTTTCTTATGAATGGATTTCATATAACGTAAATCTTCTCAAAAGAGTAAAGAAAACTGAATTAATTAAAATTATGAACTATTAGCAGTTAGTGAAAAACAGTCCTGTCGATAGTCGTGTACAGAAGTGACTGAGATTGGACGGTTGGTTGGGTATCCCATTTTTTATTTGGTTGGTTGTTTCATTTGAACCTTCTTTAACATATAATCAAAGTCATCGAACAAATGTGTTTCATACCCAAGTGCAATGTATATTTATCAGAGAATGGACAGGCAAGGGGAGGGTCCTTATACCAGAGACGTCAATCTTGAAGTATGAAAATCCGTGAGATTTCTCATTATCCCCCGTTTTATTATTATTATTATTATCATTATTATTATTATCATTATTATTATTATTATCATTATTATTATTATTATTACTAGACTTAAAATCCGTGAGTATTACGGAAAATTCGTGAGAGTTGACGTGTCTGTTATACGTTAAGAATGATTTAACTTCAGTTCAGAATGATGATATTAAATTAGACAACAAGGTAGAATCAATTTGGATTGATATTTGTGTATCAAGTAAAGAGTACATTCGGATAAGTGCATTTTACAGACAGGAAGTTGTTGATAATATGGTTCAGGTAATAAATAAAGGTTGTAGTGCTAGAACATTAATTACACTGGTCAACAAAGATTTTTCATCAGAGTAAAATTTGTGGTGGCTGGATAGCATTTTTCACGCTGATTCCAAAACTGCATTCAGATTTTTTCTAGCACGTATAGTTTTCAAGATGAAGGCATATATATAAAAACACAGATTTAACCATTTTAAATAGGCAAAATACTACTATTTCAACATTTGATTGTGCTTATTTTATTGTGTTTTTAGTTTATTCATCTTATTTATTTCAATTATCTTAATTATACATCTTATGTATTTCAGGTGTGAGCTTTTACGTCTAGCAGCATTGTGATTCAGGCAACAACGCCGTGCTTTGTGTGTCAAAAGATCAGTCCAGTCCAAGAACTTGTTGTGTCAAGTTGGTGTACATTTTTTTTGAATTTATAGTTTGCTCAGGTCAGTCAACATGCCTCGACAATGTAAGAATGACCCCGACAAGTTCTGTTTCGTATGCGGCCAGTTGACAACTAAAACACAGCGACGAAGTATTACAACCGACATTAAGAAAATATACAAGCTATACTTTGGTTGCCATCTAGGTGACCAAGATAAACCATGGGCGCCACATCAAATCTGTTCTGGCTGTTCAAATGGATTACGTGATTGGCTTAACAAAAAGAGTTTCAATGCCATTTGCCATACCCATGATATGGAGGGAGCCGAGATATCATCATGAACACTGTTATTTTTGTAGTGTGAACTTAATGGAGTTTTCTGCCAAGAACAAACACCAGATTGTATATCCAAACTTGGATTCAGCACGTAGACCAGTAAAACATGATGAAACATTGCCCATTCCAATTCCCCCAAGTGATAAGCTAGATTCTATCATAGATGACATGGAAAGTGATGAAGTGCAACTGGCGTTTCCGGACCATCTACAGAACCAGAGTACACTTTGAAGGTAGACATTTAGAACCTAAAAAGTTAACCCAAGGACAGTTGAATGATCTTGTTAGAGACTTATCGCTGTCTAAAGAGAAATCAGAGCTTCTCACCTCAAGACTAAAGGAGAACAATTTACTTGAGAACAATGTTCGTATTAGTTACTACCGAAAGCGGAATTTTGAATTAACAGCATTCTTCTCAGTAGACGGTCCTCTCTGTTATTGCCATGACATCAATTGACTATTTACAGCCATATCTCAGACGTATGTGGCATCTGAGTGGCGCCTCTTTATTGATTCGTCGCAGAGAAGCCTGAGAGCAGTTCTTTTGCATAATGGTAATATAATGCCATCCATATTCATTGCCCATTCCGTCCATCTAAAAGAGACATATGACAATATGGATATACTACTTAAGGCAATCAAATACGACAGTCATCAATGGAATGTTTGTGGAGATCTAAAAGTTATAGGAATGCTTATGGGTATGCAGTCAGGATTCACAAATGGATATGTGAAAACTTTCTTGGAAGCAACAAGTCACCTGCGTATAAGGATGGAGTCAAGAAATAGTGTCGAATGTCGTTAAATATTCACTTCCTGCATTCCCACTTAGATTTCTTTCCTGAAAACCTTGGTGCAGTGAGTGACGAGCAAGGAGAGCGCTTCCATCAAGATATTCAGATGATGGAGAAGCGCTACCAAGGATATTGGAATGAAAGCATGATGGCGGACCATTGTTGGATGCTGTATCGTGACAATCCAGGCCAAATTTACAAAAGGAAATCACACTCACAGCGCTTTTAATAAAATAATGTATATATTCTTTATTTATAAGTACATTGAATAAAGTATATGATGTATTTGTTGTTTAGCATTCCTAAGTGTGATCTATACATCCATAAATTTTCTTATAGCAATACCAAAAACTTAAAAATATCAAAACCAGTGTATCTATATAACTACGTGCTAGGAAAAACATAAAACCAGATTCGGAATCAGCGCGAAAAATGCATTAAGAAAAGTGTGATCATGTTTGTGACGAGGAAAAAAAGTTTCATTTTGTTGGCCAGTGTTATAGGAGATTTCAACCCGCCTCATATGGAATGGAAACTTTTAGAAGGAAATAATAGGGAAGGTAACTTCTTCACTGAGTGCTGTAATAATAGCTTTCTAACGCAATTTGTAGACAAACCAACTAGGGATCAAACAATCTTAGATTTGATTGTATCCAGTGATTGAGACGTTATTAGGGAACTAGCAGCAGGAGAATCATTAGGGAATGTTGATCATTTGAACATATATTTTAAGATAGAATTAAATAGGGATCTAGTCAACAATGACCATCTAGTTCCTTGCTTCTCGAGGGGTGACTATAGTAAATTTCGGGAGTTGTTGGGAATCAGTGAAGTGGGATAATGAATTTGCCAATAAAAATGCTATTAAGATGTGGTCTAGATTCAAAGAAATTTTAGGGAATATACACTGTAGATGTATAGATGTATTCCTTTAAAAAATTAGGAATAAAAAGATTAGGAAACGTTTGTGGTGGAATAGGAAACTAGCTAAAATTATTAAAACTAAGAAAAGAAAATTCAGGGAATTTAAAAGTAGTAGTAAATTTGGACTTAGATTATTATAGGCAGTTAAGTAACAAGTTAAAAAGTTTGATAGCAGATGAAATTCAATGTTCAAAAATGCAGTCATCCATTTGGGTGGAAATAATGAACACTTTAGTTATTAGATGCAAGCAAACTGGTTAGAGGATGTTAGACAGGAAAAAGATCTTCGCATTATAGTTAGTAGTGATCTAAAATCTTCTAAGCAGTGCTTAGAGGCTAGAAATAAGGCAAATAAAATGCTAGGTATTATTAAGAGAAATGTTAGTTACAAGAGTAAGGAAATAATCTGTAAATTATATAATTCTTATGTTGGCCTCACTTAGAATACTGCCTTCAAGCCTGGTCCCTTGACCATAGACATGATATTAATATCCTTGAAAGTGTGCAACGTAGGGTTACTCAAGCTTATCTCTAGCTTAAGAAGATTGTAATACTGGGAAATATTAATGGAAATGGATATGTTTAGTTTTGAGAAACGTTGTTTGAGGTGAGATATGATACAGCTGTTCAAAATATTTTCAGGTTTGGACAATTTAGATGTAAATAACTTCTTATTAGAGTCTGAGGGTATAATAAGAAAATTAGAACACAGACTTGTAGACTAAATCTCCGAAAATACTTTTTCAGTCCTAAAGGGTAAATAGTAGCTCCTTAGTTTTGAGAAAAATTTGGACGCTTTCATGAATGAAAGAGAGAGTTTGTAGATTGCAAACAGTGTATATTTTTAACTTAAGTTATGTAGGCTACTTTGGTAGCTCTGTAAATAGTTTTATGTTAATTGTCTGACTTGAAATTGCCATTTCGCAAAATTTTATTATAAAATATAGCTTATGACTTGGATAACCTCTATTAAGCCCAAGTGGCTTCACGTTTTCCAAATGAAATGTAATGTAATGAAGTTGGCTAAATATTAACTGATAACGGTACAAACCTGACGAAATTTTGTTATATAGACATGTGAATTAGGGCGGATCGAAAATGAGGTTTTTAAACTTTTTTTCGAAATTCAAATATGGCTAGTGCGGAAAATATGTGGGTGCTATAGATAATGACTGTGCATAAATATTAGTCCTGCGAAATTATATCTTCAGGTGCCACAAAGCCGTCGAAAAAAGTGAAATATAATGATTTTCTTATATTCTGCATTAGTACAATAACTGAAACTTACTTGTTATTATTATATATTAAGTGTTCCAATTACCAAAATAGTTACTGAATTACGCAGCTCTTAGTTTATTTAGATCAATGTTCTTTTGATTAATGATCTAAATAATCCAGAACTCACCACGAGGAGTGGCTGCGTGTCGAGCTCCACCCATGCCCTCCCAACCACCATCCTTGCGCATGTTTTTTTCTATTAACGTTTTTATTTAAACTTTATATTCAGCTTTACTTTCGAATGATGGCATTTTTTACGTGACTGAAGTGTTGATCTTATGAAGCCATCTCGCGCGTTCAATCCAAATACTTTTGATGATGCTTGTCACTAATTTTACCATTCTTTCTACTACTTGTGTATGACAGGGAATTTCTCGAATGGAGGGGTACTCTTGTTTTCTATGAATTCTTCAATCTCATTTTCTGTCAGGTGTCTTGTCACAGGTGGTTCAGTGACAATGCATTTTTGCCAATTAATTAATCAGTATAATCAGTAGCTTCAAATTGAATAACAGGTACTGTGAAACGCCTCACAACTTTTTCCTTGTTTGTTTGCCTTGCTTTCTTTATTCGCCTCCACGCTAATTCTCTTATGGCGCTGCGGTCATCATGAATCATTGATGCTAGAATATTTTCTGGATTTGCAAAAAATGCATTTCTTTGTATGACAGGGTTTACAATATCCTTTACTTCGTCATTCAGTGTTCTTGTTAGTTCAATAGTTTTGAAAACATGTTTTGAGCCATTGACAAAAGACGTACTTTGCTTAATAGAAAACCACATTGGGATGTAGACCTTCATTATAAAAAGCAATGTTCATGAGGTTCTCAGATGGACTTACAGTTGAAACGTATAGACGAAGCAAAACGATTTGCTGTAGTCAGCCATCGTGAATGTGCCATTTTGCCTGGACTACGATGAGCAAGATCTGGAGAGCAATATCCCTTTGTTATGGCCTGATGAATATCAATTAGATATTTTTGGTCGTGCTAAGATCTTCACAGTCTACAGTTGGTTCCTCAGCATCAATCCTTTCAAACTCGACAATAGGAAGACTCTCACAGTTCTCTAATTCCCTGCCAATAGGACCGGTGAATCCGCGGGGCCAGATGTTTTTCCATCCGCTTTGCAACTAAATGGCGTAATGGCAATTCATTGGCATGGAGCTGGCACACTAAATGTTGAACTGGCTTCTCAGCTTCAATTCTATAAGCCTTATAACGCCTCCCTTTTCTCCAGTGTTGACTGCTGCACCATCGCATCCAATGGCAACAAGGTTTTCCAGGTTCATGTCATTATTTCCAATATACTCAAACATTCCTTTACATATTTCTTCAGCTGATCCAGAATTCACAGAATAATGGCCCAAATAATCTGAACCAGGTTCTCTCACTAAAGTGATATGTTCTTCTGTTACCTTCTTCTGATATACTTTGGACTCCTTTTTTTCTTGGAAGAGTGTAGAATCTTTTCGACCATCAAAATAGATTCCTCTGATTGGGACCTGATTTGATCTTTCATAATTTCTGATCTCTTCTTTTGTCTTCTCTTCTGATTTTACTCCTATCCACTACTTCAGATGTATTGTCAATAGAAACTTCTCCAATATCTTGCAATACTGCACTAACAATGAATGCTGCAGCTCGATCTGAAACTGCAGTCCTGTCACAAGCAGTAGCCACTGAAGGTAGATTTGTAGTTTTCCTTTTCTTGAATAATTGTTCTTCAGGTTGTTCGAGCTGTTCTCTTCGAGCTAACTGGCTCTGGAAATGTATCGTCTGATATTTCGCCAGATTCACTTTCACTATTTGATGTCGATGATGATAATTCAACATTTGTATCCTGCAATTTCTCCTGTGAAGATTCTTTGTGAGCCTCACAGCTTCTTTTTGCTTTCTTAGCAACGTAGATGCTTTTTTTTCTTTGAGAGTGTAATATCTACTCTATCAATAAACAGTTTTCTTTCACTCCTTTGATCTAAGAGGAACGTCACTTTCTTCCTTTGGAACCGTTTTTTCTTTGGGACAAGAACATTGTGTTAGTACTTTGCACTTGCACGCTGCAATGTCAAAAAGTTTCGTGTGTGCTTCTTTTTTGAACATATCAATCTTTGCTTTGTAAGCTTCAGAATTTTTTCTGCTTTGGTATGGCTTCATAATGACACGATACTTTTCGTGGTAGCTTCTGAACATTGTTTTCAATTCGCCTGTCTGACAGAATTTGGGACGGAAGCACTTTCCCAAATTGTTTTCAATTTATCAACAACTTGTTCTAATATTTGAGATATTGAAGGATCTTTATTAGTATTCTGTTTCAAATCGTTTCTTACAAACAAGTAATATTTAAAAACTCCTTCGTATGTAGGAGATTCCTGTGCCACAAATCTTCCCCCATACCAACATGGGGCACTCAGTTGAGGCCCTGGTTGATTTTGCACAAACTCGAGACATTTTGAAAGTATACAAATCTGAAAAAGAAAGAGCTAATATCAATTATACGTTAATTTCAGTTAATAGTACATGGCAAACTTAGGGCAACACAATACAGAAATGCAAAATATATAAGAAATATAGTTTAGACTATCTGAGTAACGCCAACAACAGAACACCCACCTGCTACGAGAGCGACAGCTACACTGAACCGAGGTACTCACGTGACAGCTGAGTGAGCTGACTATAGAAAACTGTTTTTAGAGAATAGAACTTTTTAAAGGTTGACTGAGCTATTTTTATACAAGTGTGAATAAATTCTTGTCTATTGTGCATCGTGGACTCTTCTGTAATTATTGGTTAAATCGGCTTTTTTTCAATTTTTTCAATATTGAAGGTCATTGTGCACCTGAAGATATTAATGTTATGATTTTAAATTTTACCAGCTTATTTCCTCACTACTCCACACATTTTCCACACTAGCCAATTTGAAAATTCGAAAAATGAGTTTTTCACTCCGCCCTAATGTGAATGCCCTCAGACAACAACAACAACTACTACTACTACTACTACTACTACTTTCCATTGCACAGAACACTTTGTACAAAGGTTACAATAATGTTTTTATCTCAAGAGTCCTTGCACTGGCTTTTTTATTTTTCATACGAAGGCCAAACAAAAATCGGAGTTTAACATGTTGAAGTTATGGTTTCTGAGGGGGACATACAGACTTTAATTTTATCATAGAAAGTAACAAGACAGTGAAAAAACTAGGTATCTTTGGCTCATTTAAAAACAATCTGATAGTGTATAATATACGCTATACATTGTTGAGATTGCTCGCATAGTTATATTGGTCAAACTGTAGACTTAAGTAAAAGTATTTTTTTTTAATGCAGGAAGGGGGGCCGTAGAAATGCCCCCCCCCCCTCACCGCCATAGAAGGAAGAGAGAGCTGAAATCAAGGTCCAGAGTTTTTGAGATGCCTGAACACTGCATTTGAATGATTGGAGGTGTAAAACAGGTGGAAAGATGGATTGAGAAAGGTTGTTCAGAGGTGACCGTTTGAGTAGGTGAAAAATTGAGAATACCGATTAACTTTTGCGTTGGAGAGTTGGACAGAAAAGGAATGAGAATGCAAGTAGGCTTTAAAAACAGCCAATGAAGAAAACTGTTTCAGCCTATGTTAAGCTCTAATCATCGGAATGATTTTGATAATTTTATATGATTTTAAAACCTACATAGAAAACTTATAAGCGTGGATGCTTTTCTTAATTAATACCTCAAATAATTTCTTTCTTAACCCTTTAATGACAGATTTTTTGTAGGGTTAAGTTAAGAATGCGTGTATTTAAAACGTTACGAATTTGCACCTGTCTTCCATAAAGGATTAAGAAGGGCGCGCATAACATGGACAATTTCATTTTGAATATTTTAAAACTCGAACCGAAATTCAGACATATTTTGAGGAATTTCTCTACCTTGTCTGACATGCCAAAATGTACGACATATTTATTTGTCCGAGTCTTTTTTCCTATGCTAACGCTTCAGTTTTTATGTGGGTGTGGAGGGATCAGTTTTTCCACTGTTGCTGTTCGGCTTTTGTTTTTATGATCTTAAGTTTTAGGTCTTATTTTTTCACGTGACTGCTCGAAAGTACTTTCATGTATTTTCAATCTGGGGTATTTTTTCTTTTCATATTTTATTGCACTTACTGCAATATATACTGTATATAATTGGATGAATTCACAATTAATCACGTGAAATGATGAATGATACAAATCACAATGAAACAGAAAATGATTCCCAATGGAATCTTTTATTTTCCTTGTGGGATTGTATTATATATATATATATATATATATATATATATATATATATTATTATCACACACACATATATATACATATAGGGATAAATTGAAATTCAAACAAATTTGCCGGCCATTTGTCCAATGCTGCCACCCTATGAGGAAAACACCGTAGACGAAAATCTCATGGAATTCGAAGCATTTAGGGGTGCCTCGAGTCACATGAATGAAACTGTCGCGCGGAAGAAATTTCAAGAATGAACGAGTTCGACAAACGCTTCAAAACAAAATGTTTCGAGAATGCAAGTGTATTATATAATTTAATAGAACTGTTTCCTTATTTCATACTATAGATTATGCAAATCGATTAATTTATTTCATTTAAATTAAAATTTTCATAATAAATCGTTAAATATATGATGTGTATCAATCTTTGGATGATCAGCTTTTGGTGCTTCAAGTTCATTTTGCATACGACTGCCTGACTGAAAACAACGCTTAGAAGTTCTCTCCCGATTCTTTTAAGATATCTAAGGTAATATTTTTTATTTTGATACATTGATTATATTATTATTGAAATTGTTCTAGAAAGTTTTCATTAATTGTGGCATAGTTGATGTTTAAATTATAATAAATTTGGAACTGAATTTGATTTCCTTGATAATATATACGAGTATATATATATATACAGGGCCGTCGAGAGGGGGCTGGAATCTATATCTGACAAAACATCAGCCGAGGGATGATTACCGTGAATTCTTGGAGTTGTCGATTACAATCCTTGGAGGTAATTTACCTAACTTTAGGTTTCGGCGATCTGGAGCACTTCACCGAGCACGTTGGATGGCAAAAGTAATTTATTCATTAAAAATCCTGCTGCTTTCCCATCAGTTCAGAACTTACAACTCGTGCAATGTCTGGCTTAAAACGATTGTATTTTTTGCCCTGAGTTATATGCAGCGCGTGGTTCACGGCCAGCAGTCCTTCATCTGCTCCCGCGAACGATTTGAAGCTTCTTCAAGACCTAGCAAAGTACCACGATGAAAAGATCTCAGCATCCTGCCTTAGTGTCCTCGGTCGTCACTTATGGTACCTCAGCGAGTACTTGATTGGTCTCGCACTCTTTGATAAGGTATCAATGCAACGACGAAAAAGAATATCGCTCGATCAATCCTCGAAAAAGAAGCTGCCTGAAGATCCTCCAAAGCGAGCCCCAATACCTGCTGTTTCTTCCATTTCAACAAAGCAGCTCTCGGACTTGCCTCGAAAGGATCAAAGCTTCTCTTTGAACTTCTAAAAATTAATGATGGTTTCTTGTCCAAGGAACCAGATACCTGGCCGGACGACGAAGATTTCAAGACTGGTTTGACTATAGTTGAAGGACTAAAAGTCGTCAAGACATGGCAGAGAGGGGAATTGCCTTGATCCAGGCCTTCAATACAAAGATTACGAGAATGAAGAAGAGCGCCAACATCTCTTGCAGGTTGTTGAGGATCATAGGAAGTCTCAGCCTGGTACATTGAAAAAGGGGTATGGCTTGAGGAAAAGCAAGAATTAATGGGTGGTCTACAATTGAATGAAAGACACCCTGGAATATATTTAGTAAATATATTATTTACTTATTACGATTGGAGTACGCCTGCACTTAAACCTTATGAACTAAAACTAACGTTTATTTACATTAATTAAAAAATATTAATTTTTTTTACTAGGTAATGAATAATTAATTTTTGTTATAAGGAGAATTATTTACCTCACTTGAGACACCCTTAAATATTATCTGAATGACCTAATATTTACAGTACATTGTTTTCTCATGTAGTAGCATCATTGAACAAATGGCCAATAAAAAACTCCAACTTTCGATTTTTATTGTCACCCTAATATATATATATATAAAATATATATATATATTTATATATATATATAAAACTTTTAACCTTTGGTTAGCTTCCGCCCGAATTGTTCATTCTGACGAAGGTCAAGCTTTTCACTGCATCTTAGACCTACAGTTTAACGTGGAATCCGAACCACGCCCCATCAGTAGCCCAGCGTCTTAACCACTAGGCCACCCAGGGTACCCATTTATCTACCAACCACTTTCTTTATTGTATGGAAGGATGAACAGCTGGGTTTTGCTGCGCGCCGGCTGCCGTCGGGTCTCGAACCCGGGGCCGATGGATTCGTAGTCAGCGACGCTAACCACTACACCACCGAGGCGGTATATATGAAAATGAAAAGGTTTATTGGCAGACTATAATCCATATGACAAATATTATTAATACAATGAAAGTTCATATACTAAGGATAGAAATATATACAATTGATTAGAAATAATACTGTAATGTCGAAGTTAATTGGAGCTACAGACAGACGTTTTCGTACCAAGAAGTCCATAGCTTAGAGGATAAATGGCAGGACTCATGGATAGCTTGGATGATCGGTTGGTTGATTTTTTAATTCTTTGCATTAGACTGTGTTGAGCACGTCTTGTTACCTCCGGGACATCGCGGGTAGCAAACATTTGCGAAGCTGAGCATCTCGGGGGTAATTTATGTAAGAGTCTAAAAGACCTGTTGTACAACAAATTTAGAGGTCTGCCAGAACCTTTTTTATAATTCACCCATAGTTGCTGTCCGTATATATTACTGCAGTAAGTACGAAAGAGAACGTCTTTAGCTTCACTTGTACAGAATCGAAAGTTCCTGATGGTCATATTCGCTTCAGCACACAGGCTTCGAAATTGTTTTCTTATATCCGAGTCATCACTCAAGGAGCTGGTAATAGATTGACCCAAATACTTAAATTCTTGTACTTCCTCAATTACTTCACCATTCATTTTAAACCTTATTTCAGCTGGCTGATTACAGCTTTTAGGATGAAATTGCATAACCTTAGTTTTTGTAACATTAAAAAGAATATGTTTGTGCGAATACACTTCGCAGACTTTTAGTAGCCGATCCAGACCTTTAACAGAGGGACTTATTAACACCATATCATCGGCATAAACTAAGTTATTTATCCTTGTGTTATCTATACAACATCCCACTGTTGCCTCATTGAGTGAAGCAATTAATCCGTCGACATACACATTAAACCGCATAGGGGAGAGCAAGGAGCCTTGTCTCACCCCGCAAGAGGAGCCAAAACACTCGGATAGTACATTGCCCCACCTAACAGTGAAAGATTGGTGG
>JAJOZX010004437.1:55000-60000 GCA_023014485.1 Bathynomus jamesi
CGTGATGCTGGAGCCACCTTTATGACACGTTCATGGGTTGCCAAAAAGTTGCGAAGAAGTGAGGACTTCGTCAAAAGAAATTGGAATAAAACTTTGGATGAATATGAAATGGATACAACCAAATCTGGGCGCCCAAATTTGCCACTCTCTCAGGAAACAAAGGACATCATTGAAAGCGGTACGCGTAAGCGGAAAAACAGCTGTGCTAAACTTTCTAGAGAGATCGAAGTGTTGAGAGGAAAGATCGTTAGTGGTGAGATCATTCGACTGTACCGTCATAGGCAAGGTTTAAAGCCTTGGCATGAACTTCCAAAGCCAAGAAAAACTCAACTTAACATCGATGACAGATTGTGGTTTGCCCATTATCTTGAAGATTGGGATGTGGATGATTTCATGCATTTAGCTGTCTCCGATGAATTTTTTGTTTACGTAACACGTCGGCCTAACTACCAAAATGATCGAATGTGGGCCACAACACCAGATGAAATCGATGACAATGAACATTATCGCGAATTATTAAAAAGTCCAGACTGTGTTGGTGTGTTTGTTTTGTTCACTGCAAAGAAGCTCATGTGGGTGCTGAAGTCAAATGGTCAGAGTTGGGATGGACAGTATTTTCGTGATATTATTCTATCCCAGCATGTCATTCCTTTTCTAAGAAACCCAAACAATGTTATGGATGTCGATCAGGTCACACTTCTGCACGATAAGGCCCCTGCTTTAAGGCATTAGCCACTCAACAGTTGTTGCGGAACCATGAGATCGATTTCTTTGGAAATGAAGAATGGCCAGGAAATTCCACTGACCTGAACGTCTGTGAACACATTAAATCAGTTATAAAGGACAAGATTGAATGTCTCTTGTTTCAAGAACCTGCAGCAAATCGATTTTCGAAGGATACAATGACGCAACACATTGAAACTGTTTTAGCAAATTGCGTAACGATCAAGATCTATTCACGTCACTTTTGGCAAGCTACCCAAAGCGAATTCAAGCTGTCTTGGAAGCCAATGGCGGGAACACCAAGTTTTAATTGTTTCTCATTAAATGCAGGATTAAATTCTCTTTTGTAAGATTGTTTAGTTTTACTGTACCTCTAATGGTTTAGGCCAGTGCTGTCCAACTTCTATAAAGCGCGGCCAAAATGTTGCCTATAATCATACACTGTTGGTTAATACGACTTAGGAACCCGCTGAATGTTGTTCTCCCTACTAGAAATGACAAAATAGGGAAGAAAATTCAGAAATGAAATTTGGCAAAAGTCCATTCCGCGGGCCGTCAGTTGGACAGCGCTGGTTTCGGCCATGGGCGGGGGGGCTAAGGTTTATTGGAGCCCGTATAATGTTGTAAACAGTTTTTTAATATCCATTTAATAGTACCTTAATGATGAAGCTATCACCTTATGGAAATAATATTTGTGAAGTATTTGTGCACAATTTTTCACCATGAATCGAAATGTATGCACAACGAAAATTTCTTGCGCACACGGACTAAAAAAAATTAGAGGGAACATTGATCTTATCTTGACCATTATCCAATATAAATTTTATTAAATATTCATTTTTACTCGTGTCGTCGCGAAACTTTAGGTTCGTTCGAGAACGCGAAAAAACGTTCTCGTATTATTTTTTTCATTTTTATTTTTAATTATATGACCTCCCGAGGTGAACTCAAAACAATGCTTAGTAAGATCACATTCCGCTCATCGCAGCAGAATTCGAACGCTCAAAGTTAAAAAGTCTCCTTTCGCTCTGATTCGAATTTATAACATTATCATGTGTTATGTTATATTATGTGTTATGTGCCCATGTACTTTGTATTATATTTCTAACATCTTAATTGTCTATTAATATGAAACACTGTAAAAACGAAAAGTTATAGTAACTGTTAAATTGTAATTAACTGTAAATTAACAATAACTTGTAATGTACTTTAATGAAACTGTAATGAACAATAACTTGTAATGTACTTCAGTGAAACTAATTAAATGTAATGATTTAATTTATAATGTAAGAATGTACTTAATAGAAGTGTAATTAAACAATGAGTGAATATGAATTAATTGGTAATTGTAATCGTAATTGTAATGAACCAAAATTAATACGTACTCAGTCATGTACTCAAAATTGTGCTTATGTGCTAATACGAAATTATATCGCTTTCAGGAATGTAGAATCAGCGATAGTTGTTCTTTTTTTTTTCTTTTTTTTATTATTTTTAGTTGAAATCTTTCAAAAAAAAACATCTGATCATGTATTTAAAAAGGGGGGAAACTTAACCTTCGATTGTCTCCCGCAAACATTTAGACTATATTATACTGTACTTATAAAATTACTTCACTTCTGCATTAGACTTCTGATTAGCACTTCATCGTTGTACTTCAGATTAGCACCACATTAGGAGGGGGCAGAGGCCCCTTGCCTCCTTAATATATTTTTAGATTCCGGCCTGAGCCATGGTCGAAAGAGGTCGAACCTCTACCCTTGTAAATTCAGAGTACCAACTGTAATTTTTAAGAAGTAAACCAAAGTAAGAGAAAGTTTTTATTTTTCCCCCTCGAGTTGGGCTATCTTCTATTATTGGAAGAAAAGAATTAACGGAGTGTCGACCCCATAAAGCGAGAGAAAAGAATTATAGAAAAGTATAAAGAAGAAGCATCCGTTGCAGCCTCCTAACCAGAACCCCCCCGTCGAATCCGAACCGACTCAGGGCCATAAAGGGGGGTTAACATATATATATATATATATATATATATATATATATATATATATATATATATATATATATATTCGTTTGAAGTTATGGTCACCTTCCCTAAATGAAAAACAGATACACCGTAATTCCATAGATTTAAGTTCACGAACGTCGTCCATTTACCATGGAAACCAATATATGCGTTTTGAAGGAAACCATTTATTTGGCAGCGTATCTGAAGAAACGTTGCATTTTTATTATGATCTGCCAATGATTTTTCACTTAAAAACATTTACTTTCATTGTTTCTTAAAATAAAATACAATTCCCAACTGGAGTGTTCAGTATAAGATTTAACATTTATTTGTAAAAGGAAAATTATGACTTGCACAAAAGGAGGAGTATGCACGGTAGAAATAGTTTAGGTGCAGATGTTTTCCGCGTCCTGAATCTTACATGTCAACCTGAAAGTAAGCATGAATAGTGAAGGGATAAAATTAACTGTCGTCTGTATGATAGGATCATTAATTAGTGATTTTTGTCTTATAAACAAAGAGTTTGAAAGGGGGTTCAATTATACAGTACTTCTTTTTGTCCACTTCGAAGATTAAACGTGCATATAAAGGCGGATACAATATAAGAGCTCATATTTCTTGTTTTAATGATCCAACCTTCGTGTCCAGTCTTTAGAATACGCTGAGGTGGTCTTTTCCTAATCTCGGCCATTTCAATCTTTGTTCAAGGATGAGAAATCCAAAAGTGAGAATCTTAAAGGAAGCACTTATCAAACTGATCCATTCCCGTTAAAAGATTTCCCATTTTAAGTTAGATTTTTCACAGAAAATACACCTCGGGACCGCAGTTACGTCACACCCCTGTTTTCACTCTTTCCCAAAACAGAAAACGCTTCCTAAATCAAGAATTCCGACTTTGAGCATCCCCATTGCGAGTAACAATGGCCCGCAAGTGGCAAGTAACACGCCGAGAGGCTCCACTGAAAGAGATACTCTCTCTTTCGACCACAGGGATTGACGTTACACCGGCAGCCTGTCTGTTAACCATGATTTTTATTTTAAAATGACTTCCACTACAATTAGGTAAAATTCTGAATAAATATTCAGTGATATTGAACTGAAGGAATGCTCTTTCGACATCATAGCAACATCAGTGGCATGCAGAATTGGAGATGCATACTATAATTTTAATTCAGTATTAAGAATAAGTTCGTAATAAAATATTCACTCTAGAAATTCAGGTGGATCAAACGATTTTATGAGCGGAATAATGACTCATTCATTCACGTGTAAAAACACCTTATTTTTCTAGTACATGTCATTTGCAATGATCTTAAGTTGCTGGAGGTCTTAAAAATAATCTATGATGTCAGTTTTACTTTCGCGCATGGAATAAAGCCTTTCCCGTTTGAGGAACAGCTTCCTCGCAATGTAGAGAAAGGAGTTCAATTTATTTACGTTCGTCTGGGAATAAAAGTAAGTGTCATCGGGTCGTAAAGTACATTCAGAATTTTATCTACTGGAGCTTGAATAATAGGATTATGAGGGTTACGCCGTGGTTAACTGGGTAACATCGCTTCCTGTCAATCAACGAAATTGAGCGACATTCGGTCTGGGGTCGTAGTAGTTGGTTGGGCGACTGTCCTCCGAGTTCAAATTATGCAGAGACCCGTAGTTCGAATCCCACGTAAAGCTGTACGTCCCCTCTGCCATACGACTTCTTTAGATGTTGCGAAGGCGGTTAAACAAAAAAAAAATTATGAATACTATAGAACTTATGGATCAATGGATCAATATTTTAAAATTACACGTGGAATACGCATGATACAATAAGACAACAAATAAATTAAATCCATCGCCTTAAATATACAACACACACACACACACATATATATAATCTTTCCATATAAAGTGCTTTCAAGGGAAAAACATATACACATGTAAACTTTCCTACACTCCATATGTCGTTCAAGGAACAGTTTTGTATATTTTATTTTCTAATATGTTTCATTAAGAATTAAAGTCAATACAATTATGACAGTTTTTTTCAAGTGTTTGTCTGAAATTAATGAAATAATTAGTGTGAAACAAAGTGAAAGTATAAAAATAATAAATGACAGCTGAAGAAAGTTCTCAACCAAATTAAATATTGCTGCAATATTATATAAAAAATGACGCATTTTTTAAAAATTAATATCTCAGTAACCCCCTTCCTTATCATGACAATTTTTATATGCAAGATACTTTCAAACTTCTTTTTTTGAATGCAAGAAACGGAATTCTGATATCTTTT
>JAJOZX010004437.1:67500-70000 GCA_023014485.1 Bathynomus jamesi
CGGTCCATAGGCTTCGCCATTACAAGGCCTTTGATAAAACAAGGCCAGCTTAGTCGACGCATTCAAAAGTGCATTCATGCCGCCGGAGAACATTTTGAGCACTTGGCGTAGTTAATTAAATTTTATATGCAAACAACTCGCTATAACATTTTGATCACTTAGATTACTAATTTACCTTTCATTGGCAATGCTAAACAATATATTGTTGGTTTTTTTTAAATTATAAAATATATGATGCTATAAAGAGTATATAGTTTTTTTGGGGCACCCTGTATATATATGGGATGATTTCACATTTAAACCAGTGAAAAGAATGAATGATGCAAACCCACAAAGAAAAAAAATATTTCAAGGCCTTTCGTGTATTCAACAGTATTCCCTGACTAAGCGTACTGTTGAATACACGAAAGACGTTGGAATAATTTATCCTTTTTCCTTGTAGATTTGCATATATATACATATATATATATATATATATACTACAAATCCATCAGCCCAGGTTTGATTCCTGGCGAGAGGAGGCGGGGTTATGAATTTTCTACATGCAAAACTGTGGGATTATGCTTTTACATTTCCGTCCAATGGTATCCTTATATTTGCCAGATAGATTCGAATTAAATAATGTTCACTGACTCGAGTGCAGGAGGTTACTAACATAAAAATATCTTTGGATACGAAAGCGTCAGGTGTTTCCCTGAAGGAAATGTCACCGAGTTTATAAGTTTTATCCTGTCGTAGTTGAATCTTCAACGCCCGGGTTTCCGATTCAAAGGACCTGAGTTGCGTCCTGGTGAGATAAAATTTGCATATAATATATATATATATATATATATATATATATATATATAATATATATATATATAATAACGAACTAAAGATAATAAATTTTTAAAGAAAGACTTTAAATCATGTAGAATTTGCATAAGAATATATTCAATCATAAAAGAAAGCTGAAACACAACATACTGTATGTGTACTAACATTACGAGGTAATCTTTACTCTCTTCAGATTAACATTTTTAACTTGTTTATGTTATTTTGAATATAGAACCAGTGGCTCATTTTTTATATAAATCTGAGCTATGCTTGGTAAAATCACCTGTGAAAGATTGAAATCGAATAAGTGTTTATGAATTCTTTTGACGATGTAAATTGTAAACGATAATGAAACCATTGTAACCATAGTAACACTGAACCGGATCTGAATAATAAAATAATAATAATAATAATAAAAAATTCAGTTTAATAATTATTAAAAATGGGCTAATTAATACGAATAAGAGATAATAGTACTATTACTGTAAGTATAATTACAGTACAAGTGAAATTATCATTTAGATGAACTTATTCTAAACAGAGAGAGGTTTCTACGTCAATAACCTGTTTAATATTGGTGCCAACACTAATGTATGGATGTGAGACGTTTGTTTGGCAACATAGCTTGAATGCAGGGCCGGATTAACCCATAGGCTAATAAGGCTATTATAGCCTTAGGCCCTCAATTTTTTTTAGGCCCTTCAATTTTGTTCATACACTTTTCGGTTGGTAGCCTGAAGCCAGGAATGTATAAACAAAAAGATGAAATCTAGAGGTAAGTTGATTTTTGGTTTGGCTCTGTTTGCATTGGTTATTTCATAGGAAGAACATTGCATAGCAACTTGATACATACACTTCACGTTCCTTGGTGTGCATATTTTGAGATAAAAGATTATAAAAGTGATATTGACAATTATGAAGAGTTAGAGACATTAGAGTCCTGGTCCACAATTGAGTACCATGGGCACTCCAGCAGCCATTTTTACGTTTTCTCTGAATCATTCATAGAAAACGTAAAAAATGAATGGAAAACGAACAAAATTTGGTTTTGAACAGCAATAAAGTTGGTCTTGCTAATTCATACTGGCAAATTTTTCCAGTAACATTCTCATTTGCATTACCAACATTAGTTAATATTCAGTGATTTTTTAAATAAAATTGTGGTCGATTTCTGACAGTTATTTGAATGTAGTTTATACAATTACAAATAGTCTATTGGAATAATAGTGTATATTGTATATTGTACTGTATATTGGATAATTTATACGGATTATGAATTATGTTGCATATATTTAGGCCCTCCATACCCTTAATACGGGCCTGCTCGAGTATGAGAATAGATGATGTGAATAATTTAAGTTGTATGATTGGTATAAAAGGGATTATCTGAGTGAGAAATGGAGAATGTTCTGGAAAGGTGTGGAGTGAACATCACTGGAGATGAGAATAGAGGATAGTATGCTACGTTTGATGATCCTGTGAATAGAATGAATAATGACAGAATTGTGAAAAAAGTGTATAATAGGGCGTGGGTAGGTGTGAGAAGTATAGAAGAAGACTGAGAAACAGAAATAAATGGAAGTGGTTTATCAGACTACAACTGGAGACGTTGTTACACCTGACGTACCACTTGAAGTAGGTCTCTGAAGTAGGGGTCGGGATACTTATTCCCGGTGATGTTCCC
>JAJOZX010004437.1:75000-82500 GCA_023014485.1 Bathynomus jamesi
TGTTCGATTTATGCATTTCTTCTTGGAAAAGCTCCGTTGCTCTGAAGATTTTTCCCATTACTCGGTTAATTTTATTCGCACGACATAACATCGAGCGAGATACTTTGGGACTTTTAAAATTCAAATATTTCAGAATCATTAAGCTACGCGCAAGCAGAAAGACAAGACAATCAAGCGAGTGGTGTGTGCACACAGACAGCAAATACTAAACGAAACACTCGTATAACCAGTAGTAATCAAGGCAAGGAAAATGAACATTCTAATGTGCCTGCGTATATTTTCGTCTTTTAAGATTAAGCTTATCATCTTATGGTAATATTTGGATTCATGATATTAACGAGAGGCGCTCAGTATTTGGAGAATTTCACCATTTAACGTTCAGTTAATGGAAGATTAAAATAGATTTTATGAATATCTTAACGAGGAATCACTGAACCTGATAATAAAACTCAATGATAGGTTGGTAAATAATTGCTTCTACATCCATGATTTGCATATCAATTTCTTTCGCCCTTTGGCGAGTAGATGGAATTTTTCAATCCATTCACTTACTCGCTTGTTTTATCTTTCCGTGCGCAAGGGACTTGAGCGTAGCTAAGGGAGGTGAGGTGAGGTGAGATGGGATTAGGTTAGGTTAGGTAAATTTTGGTTAGTTTAGTTGACTTCACAATTTGGGCAAAGCCAACACGTGTGTGTGTGTGTGTGTGTGTGTGCTCTATAAATTTCCACTTCCATTTCTACTGACCGGATTAATTTCACGTAACACGACTACAATGTTTTTCTTAAACCTTTAACAATATGAATATGGTTTGTAATAACAGTCTTCTGGATACAAACCTATCCGCATGAATAAAACATTACATACCTTCACGACAGAAAATTAAACAAAAACCTAAGACGGAACTAATTCCATTTCCACGTTCTCAACTTGGTCTATAAAAAAGTTTAACGTGATTCCATTCATTCAGAGTAGCAAAATGAGTGTTATTACACGAAATTAATATAAAAGTCCTGACTTTGCGTACGTGCAAAGATAAATTTGCACGCAAAGGAGTAAAAGGGTCAGTGAGAATTATATTAAAGAATATGATGGCAGATAGCATACATACATACATACATACATGCATACATGTTTACGCTGCGAGGGCAAGATGAGAGTAGAAAATTAACTCTCCTCTTCGTCAAATCCGCTGAAACGAGGCAGGATGTTGCAGAGGTATCGCTCTCACGTTGCTCTTAAAAATCTTTTTCGAAAACAACCAAAATAAGTACAAAAAGAATTCTTTACGAACTAAAAAATGTTCAACTGAACCTGTTTTTAAGATTTCAGCTTCTGAACTGATACAAAAGTATCTTTTTTTACTCTTAAATGTAACACGAAAATGCTTTACAAGGAAGTATGCCTTAAAAATGCTTTGAAAAGAATACAAATATACGCATGCGCTAAACAAAAAAGTACTTTTAGACTTTTAAACAAAATATACTTTTTAAAATTCTGACAGAGAGTTCTTTTTGAAGTTTTTATTTTCCTGAAAAGTGTTCCAGCGTTAAAAGAGAGTTTGTAAAGAGCTATAGCAATGTTTGTGATATACAGGGTGTACACAAATTATCTTTACAACTTTTTTCTCAAATAAAAATATTAGGAAACGTGGTACACATACCTTTTTCACGCCATCCGTGAGAAAGTAATAAAGTTTCACATGGTAGTTGTCAGATGTCAGATTATTATACAGGGTGTACATAAATTACGAAATTGCTAAGAAATTCCCTTAACATGCAATTCCCAAATCGGTGGATTGGCCGTGGGGAGCCCCATCTTTTGGCCGGCCAGATCTCCAGACATAACACCCTGTGACTTTTTTCTATGGGGTTATGTAAAAGACTGCGTGTACACAACTCTAGTGCCAACATCAACGATTTAAAGACCAGAATTGGGGCTGCTGTTGCGAGAGTTGACGTTGAAATGTTGCAGCGTACATGGATGGAGATAGAATACCGTTTGGACATCTTACGTGTGACAAATGGTGCCCATACTGAATGTGTTTGAGGTTATATGAAACTTTATTACTTTCTCTCATAGATGGCACAAAAACGGTATGTGTACCTCGTTTTCTAATATTTTTGAGAGAGAAGTTGTAAAGATAATTTGTATACACTCTGTATATACACAATGGGAGTATGAGATTAAAGTGAGTTCATTTCATCGCAGTTACAGTTGATAACCCACACTTATAATAAGAGTACACAGGTTATGTCCATTCATTATTAATACAACATCGAACATTGAAACTTATTGACCCTTTAACGCCAGAATTTTTTGGTTGGGTTAAGTTACGAATACGTGTTTTTGAAACGCTACCAATTCGTAACCGTCTTCTATAAACGGTTAATGAAAACCGAATACAATAAATAAAATCAGAGCTGGGCATTTGCGGCATATTTTGCGGTACTGCGGTACTTGCGGTACCACCGCACTACCACCCCGGGCCCCCATAACGCAGTACCGCAAAGGATCGCTGAAAGTACCGCAGTACCGCTACCGCATTCAAATTTCCGCGTACCGGTTTGGTACCGGTTTGGTAGTGCAGCAGTACCGCAGTACCGCAATATGCCGCAAGTGCCCAGCTCTGAGTCAATAATACATGATCCATAAATAATAATTTAGCCCAAAAGCGAATGTTTATTTCATCAAACGACACAAGCGCTTCATTTAAAAATGTAAAAAATAATTTTTTTTATATACAGCAATCCTCCAACCAAAAGAAGCGTACGTTTAAAATCGGTTTATTGGACAGTAATCAACCTCAAACTGAGTCTTCCTTATATGAATTACTTTATACGATATATAGAATTAGTTGCAAAGTTACAGGCTGACAAAGACCCTAAAATCCACTCTAGGCTAGCCCAAGAAGGAAGTAGAAAGTTAGCAATAGCAATGAAAAAGAGAACACCGAAAACTTTTACCAGGCTTACACTTATAACTGTGTAAAGTTTTCACACAGGAATCGTAGTAATAGTTAAGTATAGAGCAGACTTGGCTCTCTCCCTCTTCCGCCAGCCACTGCTGACAGAAAATAATGGAAAAAAGGTTTATAGGAAAGTAAGAAAAAGTATAATGAAAGGAATAGCTTTAGAGTTCATTCACACCATGCGTCCACATCTTGCGTATTCAATTACTCATTAGAAGACGGCGGAAAATAAAGGATTAATCTAATCTACGCCATGCATTTTTTAAGGATTTATTTATTTATTTATATACAAGAATTCATCATTTTGTCGTTGCATCATAAATTTCTCCGTAGGCCACCAAAGCCACCTTACCGAAGATTCATCATATATTGCGTCCGATTACCCAGATAATACTATGCATTTCTATAAAACATTTATCTAGTCTATCAACAAGGTAGGCAAGTGTCTGAGCGTGTTTTCTGTAATTTGCATCTGTCATGTGTATTAGGGTTGGCAGTGGTCCAGCTCCGGAGCTAGGAGCCAGCTCCAAGATTTGGAGCCGGAGCGGAGCAGGCCATTTGTTTAAACTGGAGCTGGAGCCAGACCTATCGGATCGCTCCGGAACTTGGAACTGGAGCTGAAGCTTGGAGCTTGGAGCTATTCCACCTTATAGTAGAGTGAATGTCATTAAGTTTCGGGGATGGGAACCGATCACTAGTGATTGGTGTTTTGGATGGTTTGACGTTGAACGGTTTTCTTTGAGTATGTAAAACACTAGTTGTAAACAGACCGGACCGCTGATGTTGAGTGTACGAATGTGCGTATAGTATTTTTTAATCGTAATATAGTGTCCTGGCCGTACCAGTTTGCTAAGTATGGATAGTAAATCGTACGGTTACGACTTACGAGAAAAGGACACGTTTTTATAATATAGTAGAATGTCATAAAAAGCAGGTACTTCTGAGCACTAAAATTCAAGCTGTATAAACCCGGCAAGCACTTAGTACTTATTAGAAAATATCATACAATTCAGAGAATTATGCAAATTGCAACTACTCACAACTATGTATCACCATTGCGCTGAATAAATCCAAAGATAAACACTGTACACAAAATGTAAGCACTCTTGCACACGCTGGCAAGTGCAGCCAGTTAGAAAGAGAAAATAGAAAGTAAATCAGCGGCAGCATGGACCATACGAATTTCTGCCAGTGACGAGTCATACGGGGTTACAGGGTTAGTGGAGTAGCTACGAAGCTGGAGCTGGGGGTCACTCAGTTCTGGAGCCGGCCGGGAGCAGGAACTGAGTCACTGGAGCACTCCGGAGCTGAAGCCACCAAATTCGCAGCACTGCCAACTCTAATGTCGCGAATATTCAATGCGAATATTCAATTTGGGTCTCCCGCTGTGAAAGGTGTTTATACGGCAAGTGATATATTGAGCGGTTCATACTTTTCGTTGTTGTGCCACGACGAGAGCAGAGAAAATCTCTTTCAGGTGACGGATATCAATTTAGGTTCTGTCAAAAAAACCGAATCAAACTTTTTAATACGATAATTTTCCTTTCCAATTTGAATCTATATCATAACACACGAAATGAAGACACCGAGATCGTGGGTTCGAACCCCGATGTTGCTGGTAATAATAATAATAATACAGGCGTTAGAACAATGAGCCGCATTTGTTGTCCTGAGCGGTGTGTCAGTTTCTGACCCTCTTGAATGATTACTATTTTATCATAATGCTCTCCTGTTGTTTTAAACGTTGCTATATTGAGATTCCGGATCTGAAATTTGAAACTTTTCGCCAATTTCAAATAATTAATTACGTGTTCTTAACGTTTATGGAATAATGATAATAATAATAATTTAGAATATATTTCGCCTTTATCGATTGAGGTTCGTACAACCGACATAAAATGTCGTATGCCATAAATTGATATTCAAATCTCATTGTAAACCAAGCACGAAATATAGGTATTAAAAACAATTATATCGGTCAACATAATATATATATATATATATATATATATATATATATATATATTATATATATATATATATATATATATATAAGAATAAAAAGGATGATCAACGTCCAAGTCAACATAATGAAGATATAATATCAGACGTTTCGGAAGTCAAACACCCATCATGAGCTGTATGTTTAATTTATATGCAGAATTCTAGTCATTTAACTTCGGTTTTTTGTCTACATACATATATATATACACACACACACACACACACACACACAACACACACCACACATATATATATATATATATATATATACACACACACAACACACACAGGGTGATTCAAAAGTCTGGAAACAGGAACTATGCTTTTCAACGCAAATATACATATATATTTGCATTGTAAAGCATAGTTCCTATGTTTCCAGACTTTTGACTCACCCTGTGTGCGCGCACAGTTTATGGTAGGTCATTTTGAATACCTTCAATCTTTTACAAGTTAAAAGTGTAGCAGATAACCTAATCATTACAGTGTAACGGAAAGCCTCTTTCTTTCCAAAAGTTTTTGTTCTTCTCCAAGTTGGTAAACCTGTTTTCAGTGTAGGCTTAAGCAAAAAGTCTAAAGAAAAGTTACTAAAATTATTAAATATATTTGAAAGATACTCGATGGTTTTCATTCAGACGTAAAAGTAACAACTTTTTAAAGTATTTAAATACATTTACGTCTTTATAACTTTACTTAAATGAAATAGCGTCACTGCTTAGAAATTAAAAAATTAAAAAAAATCCCCCCCCCCTCTCTCTCTCTCTCTCTCTTTTCACTCCGGAGACTTGTATCCACTTGTAGAAAAAAAAAATATAGTTTAATACCCAATTAATCCTTTTATGTTAAAAATAATTACAGCCTATTAGTGGGGAAAGCGCTATATTCTTTCCTGCCAACCTCATTTTTTTTTTTTTTGTGTTCTTCCTTGAATGACATGTCTTGAAAGATGAACCTGCATATCATGTTTATCTCGTGTTCACTTATATCACTTGTACTCTCTCTTTATCATACTGGTAAATAAAAAAAAAAAAAAAAATTATAACCTTCATAACTCATTGGAGCAAAAAATAATTTTATATACACACACACACACACGAGTATACATCAGGATTTTACCTATTTAAAAACTTTCGTTACTACTATTTGGGGTTTAGTCTGGCGCGAGCTATGATGATGAGAGGATGTACGGTTTGTGACTTCGTACTGAAATTAACGCTTTCTCCTTCGAAAGTGCGCTGTTAATTTTTTTTTACTTTTATTACGGTTGTTTTAGTTATGTATAAATAAACATTGTTTATTTCATTATTACTTTCAAGGAGTAATTATTATTATTATTATATTATTTCTTTGATGAGGAAGTCCTTTCGCGAATTGATGAAAGTAGGATCAGTAAATTAAAAGGTAAGTAATTACGCACCAGTTTATGACAATAATAATATAATGACTATATATATATATATATAAAGTAAGATTTTTTGACGAAATAAAATTAAATTAGCATAAAAGATATACAAAAATCGAACGAACACTTATTTACACCAAGTTATTCCAAACTTATTTTCATGATCAAAAAAAGGTTGCAAAATAATTTGAAAGAGCTTTGACTTTCCCGAACACCAATTTTCAGAGGATGATGTTGCTTCATTCAAACGTCAGGAATTCTAATGTGCTTCCACCAATCAAAGGTGGTCGACATTTCGAATGTCTTGCAGACTTGATATTATATTATATATATATATATATATATATATATGAAAATGAAAAGGTTTATTGCCAGACTATAGTCCATATGACAAATATTTTTAATACAATGACAGTTCATATACTAAGGATAGAAATATATACAATTGATTAGAAATAATACTGTAATGTCGAAGTTAAGTGGAGCTACAGACAGACGTTTTCGTACCAAGAAGTCCATAGCTTAGAGGATAAATGGCAAGACTCATGGATAGCTTGGATGATCGGGTTAGTTGATTTTTTAATTCTTTGCATTAGACTGTGTTGACCACGTTTTGTTACGAAAGGGAAGCTCGGAACATTGCGGGTAGCAAACATTTGCGAAGCTGAGCATCTCGGGGGTAATTTATGTAAGAGTCTAAATGACCTATTGTACAGCAAATTTAGGGTTCTGCCAGAACCTTTTTTATAATTCACCCACAGTTGCTGTCCGTATATATTACTGCAGAAAGTACGAAAGAGAGTGTCTTTAGCTTCACTTGTACATAGGGTTGCCAAGTCAACAGATCTTGAATAAAGGACACTTGCACGCTACCGTATATTCCATTGCTTATCATGATAAAAATTTACTTGTGCAATATTTTTTACAATTTCTTTATTATATTTATAGATAAAATATTCATAAATAAAATATTTCTAAAAAAGGCGCTAAGACACGCGTAATGAGTGAACGCTTTAATGCATAAGGTTATTAGAAAAAAAAATTAGACACGAACAAGCCTTTAACTTTCAGTAGCGCGACACGTAAAATAATGTTTTCTAACTTTCTAAGAAAGGGAAACCTAGT